>JAXBDA010006232.1:0-21456 GCA_036023075.1 Gaultheria prostrata | reverse complement strand
TGGAAATACTGCATCATTGACAATGTAGTCATCCGCCAATTTTTAGTTAAATGGTGGGATAAGTTCATTCATCAGCGAATTATTGATCAAGTCAAAATAGAATTCCCAGTCAATGTTCCAACCCCAGTCAATGTTCTAACCCCAGACCCACAAACCCAGCAAGGCAAAATAGCTCTTTCACAAATACAGTCAAGCCTCTCAGCAGTCTCCACCATCAGGCTTGGAAGTCCAACTACCAGTTCCTCTAGCAAATCTAAAGCAAAATCAAGGCCAAGTAATTCTGAGTTATTAAAAATGGCTCAACAACTTTTAGCTCAAGCAAGTCAGCAACAGGAAGATGAGTTATCAGATGATTCAGCCACAGCAACCTCCCAGATGGACCCATTCAGCTCATTGTTTCAAGATGCTCAGGACCCATACGCATAATTTTGGGATGCATAAGAAAGTAACTAAAATCAACAATTAGTTGAAAAAGTCATCACCAGAGCCAAAGTCTCAACAGTCACAATGTCTCAACTAATTCTGGTAAAGTCACAAAGTCACGAGATCAACATTAGCTTGGAAAAATCATCATCAGCATTCAAGATTCGTTGAAGTCATCATTCAAGATTTGTAAGTCAAAAGGTCATCATCAAAGTTCAGTCACAAGCAAAATAGTGAAGCACCGAAAGAGATTTGTCCTTTAGGCAAAAAACCAAAAGGAGCATCTATTTTAAGTCCGCACCCAGTCACTTCTCCACCGAAAGGGAAGACAGCATCTACTTTAGTCAAGTCTCAACTTAAAGTCGGAGAAAAGTTACCCCTTAGTCAAAAAGTAAAATAATTGTAGTTCACATGGTTGAGTAACCCCGCATTTGTATTGTAATTATTTTCAAGGACCTTTCTCTATAAAAGGATCCTCAGTGTGTTGTAATAGGCAGAGTTAGTCTGAGAGTAACTTCAAGAGTCAATGAGTTAGTTTTCAAAGTTAGAAAGAGAGTCGTCTTCTCTCTTAAGTCCAGAGTGAAAAAGAGTGAGTTTGAGAGCCTCTCTCCCACTACTTGTAAAATTCACCTGCAAATCATGTATTCCAGTTCAGATTTCTGAATAAAGTTATCATTTGAAGTAAGTTTTCAGTCACCATTACTACTATACCTTTCATTTTCAGTATAATTCATACGTTTCAGATTTAATTCTCAAAAGTTACTATCCACACACGGATCACTATTCATCTTTTGAATTTTGATTCATATACTTTTCCTTTAATGATTATTACTTTTCTTCTTTAATCATTACGTTTAGCTTTAATCATTACGTGTTTTCCATAACGTAAATCTGTGCTTGCTACTTTGACCATGCTCTTCTACTGTGTCTGTGCTTCCGCCCCCCTCTATTGGTGTATATATATATATATATATATATACAAACTACCATAATTACATTATTTGCATGGAATCAACTTACCAGATAAGTTTCAAGATTTAAAGTAATTTAGGCCGGCAACGAAATAATCACCAAGGTGACAACATTATACAATGATTGCAAGAGGTCCAATGAAACAACTTTTCATAATATTTGAAATGGTACTCCCGGATTAACCAAAAATTATCAGGGAGCAACCTCGAATGCCAGCTGGTGGTTGTGAAATGATATCAATTCACGGGCACATCGTACCCAAATGAATGTATGGTGAACGTTCCAATATCACCTTTTATCTCCTTGTTCCCATAATTCATTTATCGTTTGTTGAGGTCTGGACGCCGTATCTATATACCATTTTGATAGTAGTAATCTTAAAATATGCCCTTTTTTTTCCAAGAGTTTTGTAAAGAGTCAAAGATAAAACTCGATAACAAGATTTCAATCTGTACTTAACTTTAAATCTTCTTGGATTGGAGGACACCAACAAGCAGTATTCTCCACCATTTGCTTCTTTGATTCTAGCTTCTCCTTACACATTGTAATGGTCCGTATTTTCAAATAGCATTTTTTTTATTATTAGTTGAAATATTTTTTTATATATAGCTATACTTGTTTTTATTTATTTAAATATCACGTCTTAAAGTCTCGTACGCGTACACGCATGAGTAAGGATAGTAAAGATTATGACGATATATGCACACTAACTTACACATGCACGTGTAAGTCTTGATATTTAGTCTTCCTTGTTTTCTTTTTCCTCGCTCTAGTCATTTCACCTGAGTAATAGTAGCTACGTCAATCTACCTAGGGGTGCTCACGGTCCGGATTGGTCCGGATTGGCATGAATCCAATCCTAATTCGCGAGTCACGATTTTTTAAAAATAGAATCCGTGTTCAATCCAAAAGTCCCACGGTTCGGTTCCAATCCGATCCGCGAGTCACGAATCTGTTCCGGATTTGTCCACGAATTTTCAACTTATTCTAAAAAAAATCATCAATTCATTTAAAAATCAAAACTAAACATTGAAACAAATGCTTCACTAGTACAGTTAATAGATGATAATATAAAGCATCAAGAAGTAAATAGAAAGAGCAGTCACTGGAAAAAAATTATGAAAGTTTATCAAACATTCAAACAAATTAATTGAACAGTTCTAAACTTGAACATTATGAAATTAAAATAGATAGCCAAAAAATAATACCGAAGATTCATTTTGGATTCCAAACACAGTAGGCTATAACCTTCCATATCAAAATATCAAATTGTCAATATTATAAAGGTGGTAAAATTATTTATCTATACTTATATATTTATTTTAAAAAAAATTATATATTATAAAAGTCTCACGGTCCGGATCGGTTAATCCACAGTTTCAAAATCAAAATCCGTGTCCGGACCACGAGTTACGGTTTTTTATTTTTTGAATCCGTGTCCGGACCATTAATCCACGGTTAAAATCCAAAAGGCACAGATCTGTTCGGTCCGGACCAGATTCACGGTTCACCGGTTCTTTTGAGCGGCCCTAAGTCTACCACCTTTTTAGACCTTCTCAAGCCTCCCTATATTGCGTAAACTTCTCCCATCCCTTCCTTTTTTCTAGTAGTACGTGGCCTCACCCCACCCAATTGTCCTACCAACCTCTCCTTATTTAGACAAACCCAGGTCTTCCTTGTACTTCAATTTTTCCTTACATACATACACATATATAAAGAGGGAGTTAGTGGACGAAAGTTTCGTACTTTCGTCCTTGGTGAAATACCCATTTTAACCAGCCTCCATGTTGATGCAGGTGGCATAAGGTTAGACAGGTGGCATTCTTCCCTTCTTATAAACCCTCTTCCCTCCATTATGCTTTTGTTCACGCAAACTGCTTCCGCCTTCCGCATTCTTCTGTCTTCAAGCTAGAGAAACAGGTATCAATCCATTTCTGAAATGCTTAATTTTTTGTTTTGCATGTACATGAATATGGATCGTTGTGTCCAAAAAAATATCATTCCTGGTAATTTTGTTCAAAGAACATCTGTCTGTTGCCAACACCAGAGCAATCCCATCAAAATTACCAGTCAATTGAACAATCTTATTACAGCGAATGACTATAATTATTCTGCACTGTACATGTTTGTTGAAATATTTGAATGATTTTGTTTGCATGTTTGTTGAAATGTTTGCACTCCGTGGAGTTAGAGCCTTTCGTTCGTTCACGACACAATTTTGGAACTAATTCCTTCCTTAATTCTTGCTACATGAAGTCTTCTAAATTTAGTGATTCCTTCCTTAATTTTTGCTACATGAAGTCTTCTAAATTTAGTGAGAATTTAGAGGAAAAACAAAATAGCAACAAGAATTGACGTTTCCAATTCTGTCTTCCTATGGTTTGCCAATTTTGTTTCTTCTATCTTATCTTATGCTAGGATTGGTTTGGATTCTCGATTTTGCAACTCAGATTTAGTTGTTGGAAAGAGACCAATAATGTTACAGTAGATGGTCCTTGAATTTTTTCTGTTAGTTAACTTTGATGGTAGAGAAATTCAAAATGCCGTCTTCTCTTTCCACCCTATTAAAGCTCTAGGTCCCGATGGATATCATCTAGCTTTCTTTAAAAAATATTGGCATATTACTGGTCATGATATTTGTGATTCTATCAAAAAAAAAAAAATTTCGAAACAGGTCATTTTCCTCCTTTGATCAATCACTCCCACATCGTCCTTATCCCGAAAGTGCCTAATCCGGAGAAGGTCAACCAATTTCGCCTTACAAGCCACTAAAACATCATTCATAATTTTTTTTTTTTTTTGCTTTAAACTCATACGTCTTCAAAATGTGATGTCTTGTCTTTCTTATGGAATGACTAACCAACAAACATTTTTTCACCCCACTTGGATGCACCTTCCATGTTATGCCCACCATCTGACCTGACTTCTGAGTAAAGTGAAAGTTCGAGAACTTACATTTGAGTTCAATGTAATCGGTGATTGTTGTTTCTGATTCGAATTGTTTGGCCAATTCATACTTCCGTAAAAAACTAAAAGTGTACTGCTATGTGCATCTTAGCCTATTAAGGTTGGTGCCGTTAGTTGCTTCATAATGGTGTTGATAATGTTTATGCCAAAGCATCTAAGTTGTCCTCCTTCTCATGAACAAGCTACAATTATAGCATATTTAAATCGAATCCTCAATGTGCCTTTGTTATACAAAACCTACTGTCATTAAGATTCTTAGTCAACCTTACAAAATGATGTTAAGGCCATTTCAGAAGCATTGTCCTCATGCTATTCTAATTGCATTAAATTGACAAATTATTGTTTGTTTCAATTTGTAAGATATTATGCACCATGTAGTAATTATTTATGTGACTTGGTAGGATGAATGAAGAGCTAACTCCAGTAAAGAAGCATTACTCAGAAAACTAAAGACTGGAAAGCAAAAGTGACAATTGCAGAGAATGGTATGAACGTAGCTGTAAGACAAGTCCATCAAAATACCAAAAGCTGGTACTTATAGATGCAGAGGAAAATTTTAGACATATACTTATAGAATATCAAAATGCAAACATGTTCAATGGAGCTAATTCCATATTATCAACTTAACGTGCAGGGTACTCCAGTACATGGTATTATATGGGGGAAGAACATTGAAAAGCTACGGGACAGAGTAAACATTCTTCATAAGTACTACATTTCAAATGCCTAGATTCAATTTGTTGAGCCTAAATACCGCATATGCAAATCGTAATGGCAATGGGTGCTAAATACAAGCACATTAATTCAGCCAGCTGAAGATAATGATGAAAACATTAATATTTCGGCTTACAACTCAATCCCATTCACCCAATTTGGCAATCATGTTAATTCAGACGTGCTCATGGGTATGTTTAAACACCTAAGATCGATAAATTTTCAGTTCATATGTTATTCTTCAACAATTTTAATATTGTTTCCCTCCAAAGATATTCTTGCAGCAGTCGTGGAAGTTAGACCACTGAAAGTGGTGCAATTTTCAAGAAAATCTTTAGATGCCAAAGAAATTGTTGTTACAGATCAAGAGTAAGAATCCTCATGCTTTTGCACTATTTACATTATAATTAGAATATAACTAATCCTTAGCTTTTGACATTGCAGATCAAAGCCAGTTATCGTAACTTTGTGGAATGACTTTGCATTCAATGAAGGAGCTGACTTCGAGGCAAAGATTGGTTCTTTTCCAATCATAATTGGCGTTCGGTTGAGAGTCACATCTTACAATGGTAATAAATACACACACACAGGTCTATACACACATATGTATTGCATAACAAGAAATTCAACTTCTCAGACAAGCTATTGCGCTCCAAATTGCAGGTTTGTCATTAAAAAACTAAAACGGACAGCACATTTATTATAAACCCAAAATGTTCTGCCACTGATGTACTTCGAAGTTGGTACAATTATCGATAAGATAATTTAATTTTCTTAATGTTACGATACAAGAATCTTACAATATCAAACATTAAAGCTTTATTGCTTCAGTTACAAGCTAGATCCAGCAAAAAAATTGTGGCTCATCCTTCCGGTAAAGACATAATTCGTATCATAGATGTTCCAAGAAGCCTAGAACAAGTAAGCATCTCCTTTATAATCTCATCAATGGTTATTTTTTGTGTTTTAAATTACTAACATGCATAAAATAATCTCTGTCACAGCTAAAACAAAATAGCTACTGGGTGAAAACACAAATATCAATCATATCTTTAGATCAAAGTTTTTGGTACATGGCCTGTTCTTCCTGCAACAAAACAATCAATGCAAAATATCAAACTGTTTTCTATTGTCTTCACTGTGATGAAAAGGATGTTGTCGCACAGCCAAGGTAAAACTAAATACCTAGACCAATATGTATCACATCATGCATTTACTTTATACAATTATTCTACAGCTTAAACAAAAAATTGACACTCGACAGAGCTCGATTCCAAGTTGAACTTAAGGATAATACTGATTCAATGATTGCGACAATGTTTGAAGACACATCAGAAATTATTTTCGCAGTTGATGGCATGAAATTGATGAAATATACATCAGAGGTAACATTTATTGCAGAACAAAGTTCGCTTTATTTTTGTTACTTCTATCTTTTACTAATTACATTTAACCTACAATAAAGGATGGCAAAGTCTCATTAGACGCTTTCCAAGCATTGAACATTGATGAGTACCAGGCGCTGCAACTCATTCCCCATCAATATGCTACCTGTGGGCAAGTTAGTCTCACAAACTATGTGGCCAATGGTAAGTGTAAAGGCCCTTCTCATGATTTTTAATTTGTCTCTAAAAGTACATAGGTAACCTTTTCTCTTTTGACTGCTACCTGTGGGCAAATCAGTATTACGAACTATGTGGCCAATGGTATGTGTAAAGGCTCCTCTCAGGATTTTTGTCTCTAAAGTACATAGGCCACCTTTAGTCTTTTGGTATTTGTACTGGCAAAACGAAATGGAGAAAATGTACATCTTTTTTCCTCTCCACTCATTTTGTTCGTGTGAATTCCTTCATATATACTGTAATCATTTATCAAACTTCTTAGAATTAGTATTCTTTGTGCAATACATTTCACTTATGAACATCTTGTTAGCTATTAATGAATTGAATACGATAACAACTCCACGCATTCGTACTGAGAAATGTGATTTTTGTTTGGTCTATTTTGAGCTGTGTTTATTTTTGGTCTGGATCCTCGGTCAGATTTCATCACATACCTTAGTGGACTTTGACTCTGATATTACTACTCTTACTGCACCTCATGCTTTTGGACAATTCTTTCCTGAATGTTGCTGTTATCTCCTTATTTCAAGGCTTCCCATGATGCTAAATCATTTTTGAGTTGCTTTGTGCTACTGATACACTCTCTTTTGCTCTGTTATACCACTTAATACTATTGATATATCTTTGAGGGTAAAATCATGAGGATGTGTTTGAACAAGTTAGCAAGTTGGTTGAACAAGGCAAGGAACCTTTTGTCATCAACATTCCTGGAAGACTTGGTAATATTTTGCACAACAATCTAGCAAGTTGGTTGCTTCTACCACTTAATACTAATGTTTATGTAAATCATGCTCTTGTTGCTGTTTTTTCTGGAGCTACTGATTGAGTAGTACTCCTGCTACTGAGAGATCTTTGAGGGTGAAATGATGAGGATGTGTTTGCTGCTCATAGATCTTTGAGCATATCCACTACTACTCTTACTTATCTTACTGCAATTTCTCACAAGTCAGAGGCAGCTCAAGAGCAAGACTTTGATGTTTTCTAAAAGTTTAGACCTTTCTTGCTTTCAATTTGATGCTATAGTCATACTTTATGCTATCTAAAGTGTTTCTGCTACCTTTCAAACCCGAATCTGAACATAATCCATTATCAACGAGTGTAGCCGCGGGCCTTGCCCGCGGGCCAATTCACTAGTGGTAAAGAGACCATAGAGAGAGAGCACAAATGTCACCCATTTCTATTTTTCTTTTTCGACCCAGTGAAACAGAGAGATTTTCATGCATGAGAAAAAGAGAGAGTTTGGGTATTAATTTATACCAAGTCCACACTCCCCACACCATAATATTAACTATATTATCATCACCATGAATAGCCCAATTTTTCCCCAACTGACCGCCACAATTTCCAGCCCTTTTTAGCTTCTAAAAACTGTCCGAAAACCAGTCCAAAACCTGCTGTGAAAACAGCACCGTTTCTGCTATAAAACATCCCGACACCGATCCCGAAACTGTCCTGAAACCGGCTACATTTCAGCTCCATAAATAGCCCCAAAAACCAGTCCGAAAAACAGTTGTGTTCACTTGGTAACTCCGAAACAGCCCTCCTTCACTCCCCAAAACCAGCGCTGAACACGCTACCTTTCACTCCATGAAAGGCCACCGTTAGCTCCGTCAACTGTTTGTTTAAACCCACAACTCCTCCATCGAAACCCATATTCTACCGCTTTGTCTTCGGAGGAGAGGTAGTCAAATTTTACCTCCATAAGTATATTTGTTTGTGTTTATATATATAAAGTTTTGGATATTGAATGTATGTATTTTTACGGAATACACGGCGTAGCATGGAAAAAGAAAGAAAGAACGGGCTTGAGTTGCAAATTACCACGGCTGATCACTCACGGTTTGAACACTGTTGTGGCGCTACTTAGTTAACTAATATGTTGGTATCTCTTATATTGTTTTATTCATTCACATATATATCAGTTGATAGTTGTTCATGATAGAGTGTGGGATAATTTCACAAACTAACTACTAACACATGAAGAAGACAAGAAGTTTCAAATGGATAGAAGTCCCCTGGTGGGTTACGCTAGGTACTGAAGGAGAAGGACAATGAGCCTACTACAAGACGGAAGTGTACTCTACTGAGCAGATTCCAACAGAAGGGTGGGATTTGAATCTGAACATCTAGAGATCCATTATCTCCTTTATTTTATGGAACAAATGTTATTTAATTTTCCAACCAAGAACTATTTATGTTTGTAATCTAATTAAGGCACTTATGTTATTTCTGATGTTTAATCAATAAAACTCTTTTGAATAAATATTTTAAATATAATTTAAATAATGCTTCCAAAAATCTGGGGCGTTACACCCATAGACACATAAATCACTAAAATCATCCAAAGCTTTGCCAAGACTGTAGACACCCCCAATTTTCGATTCCCGTGCATTTTACTTATTTATTTATATTTTATTTTTACTTTTATTATTATTATTTTTTCAATCCCCGATGCCGATGAAAGAAACAAAAAAAAAAATGTGTACCGCGCGGTACACTTGTGGTCTTGCGTGGCTCAAATTTCTTTTAAAAAGAACAACTCCACCGCGCGGTGGAGTCAAGTAAGCCGCGCGGCACTTTCAAGTGTCTTGCGCGGCACATTTTTGTATTGTCTAATCCCAGGAATCCTGGGAACGTTCGAAAGGTTTCGTTCGGCAGAGAATAAACTCAGGAATCTCATCATTACCCAAATTTGTTGCGTGATTTTCTTTCCTCCCCCGCGCCTATATAAATCGAGCTCGGTTTAAGGAAAAAGGGGACCGGAAAAAAAAAGAAGAAAAAAAACGGAAAGAAATCCAAAAATTTTCCAACTCGTCTCTCTTTCTCTGTGACAATTTCCATTTTCCAGAAAACTCCAAAGTTTCTTCAAGAATCCATTTGGAAATCCAAAAAAAAAAAAAACGTAGTTTGCAATCCAACCGAAGGTCCGAAAATTATTCCGAAGGTATAAATTTTGTTTCTTAACCAAAGTTTCTAACTTTGGTCATCTGAGGGATTTTGTTGGGTTTAAGGAGGCTTCCCGTGTCTTCCCTGGACTCGGCAAATTAAGTTTTCAGCAAACACAACAGCAATTTTACGATTGTTTTCTCCTCTGGAGCAATATCGGGATAAGATATACCGTATCTCGCGACATTCGCTCAATTCTTGAGGTACATTTCTTACTCAAATCGAGATCTTGATTTTAAAGAGGAAAATAAATAACTTTTTTATGGGCAGTACACCCTCAATACAATCCATTTTAATTTAGTCAAGAGAATAAATTTTTTAAAATTTTCCAGAAGAAACTGTGCCGCGCGGCACACTTACTATGTTGCGCGGCTCTCTCATGTGTACCGCGCGGTACACTTTTGAAAGTAATTTTTTTTACTCTGTTTTATGCTCTGTTTTCCAGTACGTGCTCTGTTTTCTGTTTTTTTCTCACTCTCTCATTACAGTAAACCCTTCTTATTTCCTTTGAATACTAATATCCCCCTCCTTTATTTTATTTCATTTGTTTATTTATTATGCAAAAAAAAAAATCTTTTTTTTTAAGAAAAACAAAACACAAGAAAAAATCAATTTTTCATTATAAATAAATGTATCACTTCTACTTTTATTTATTTATTTATCGTCATTTCTTTTTGCTCTTCATGCTTATTATTGTTATTTGATGTTTATTTGTTTAAAATTTTCCGATAAAAATATTTCTTAAAAACCCACAAATGTTTAGTAGAGCCGAATAATTTTCGGGCAAACGGGGTGCATTTTCAAAATAAAACCTTCCCCGTTCGTAATTTGGCTCCCGAACCCAGAAATCTTTTTCGCAAACCGAGTCCTTTTTCAAGCGGCACAAGAGTCACTTTATTTTAACGGTTTCTCGGGTACCAAATTTTTTTCCAAGAATAAACCCCGGGTGGCGACTCACTTTTTTTTTATTTTCAACTACAAAAAAAAAAATCAATATTTTCTAAACCAATCTTTGAGCCGCGTGGCACCGTCCACAAAATGGTGACTCTGCTGGGGATCTCTTAAATTAATTTTTATTTTGGCATTTTACACTTGTGAAACGGCCTCGAGAGCTTGACAAAAATGACATTGCCTAGTGCTGTCGGAGAAAGGATCGGTGTCAGGGTGAAAGCCCGACCACCCAGACTGGAGCTTTCTCGGTTATTTTCTTGCGTAAAATTTCAAAATGTTAATTAATTTAAAAAAAAAGCGAGCCAGACTTGAAATATATTTGTGGGATTTTTTTTTTAAAAAAAATAATTTTTATTGGAAAACTGTTTGCATTTCACGTGCATCGATGTTGGATAAGCCTCACCGCTGCTTCTTGGTTACCCTACGCGGCTTGCCGGTGTTAGGACATCCCAAGATCTCGGCAACCCTGGACAATGATGAGTCAACCTACCACTTTGACCTTTGCCATGCAGTACACTTGGCACTGGAAGGCAAATATTGGCTCTAGTCTGGGTAACCCCCTGAACCAAAACCCGGCCTTTGCATCTAGCTAGCCGTAGAACCTTCCAACCTACGACAGGACCCACAGGGTAGGATTATGTCATATATCCTGTTACTTGTTTACTGCTTTCCTATATCCTGTCAGCATGCTACCTGTTTACTGGCTTTTGCACATATCAAGCTACTTGTTTACCGCTTTTGTATATACTGCTATCATTTTGCATGCACACACTTTAGCATAAATCTTCTGGTTAATCAGACCTTTAATTGTCACCTTTCCCGCGGTCTTAAGAGGTTGCCCTGCCCGATGAAGAGTCGTGCATTCCAATGCGCGTTGTTTAAATCAAATAGTCCATAGGAGAATGAGACTAAGGATGATCAAGATGGCCTAAAATCTTCAATAAACTCTCATCTGTGACTTTAACTGAGCTTAAAAGTAATCAACCCCATTTATGAGGATGCTTATTCTAGTATCCTGATGAGAGATTATTAAAGAACTTAGTCCATTTTCAGATTCTTCCAAAGCCTTATTTTCCAAATTCAAAGGATACACAGTCAAAAGAAATACTGAGGATCGGGGTAGCCTTTTTAAGGCCGTTTTCCTTTATTCAAACACCTCAAGTGTCAGCCATGCTTAAACGACTTCCTGTTATCCGGTCTAGCCTTAAATATTTTTATCTAAATTTCAGCAGCCTTATTGCTCTGTCTTGGATGATCACGAAAATTGATTGGCTCTGGTTCCAGCGCACGGGAACTTAACCTACCGAGTAATGACCTACCCATGGCTGTTGAAAACACCTTCTCAGACTTAGGGTAACATACATGACAACACATGCACGACATTCTCCTTTTCAAAATAAAACAATCAGGGGCACTTTTGAGTTCAAATTTCGCTTTACTGTCAATTCCCAGTCGTCAAGCCAAACAAGAAAACCTTACCACTTGAAGTCGACTTTTTCAGAACAAAGGATTGACCCGATAAACAATCCCGATCGCCCAACCAGTGGTTAATTCAAACTGAGTCAGAAACATTACAGTCAGATTCAACAAGTTTTTTAGCAATGTCGAAAGGTGCTGAGTCAACAGAGAAAATCGAGGTCCAGGTCCTCAAAGAAGCCATGGAGGAGCAACGGGTAAACAACAACAAGCAGACGACCCAGATGATGCTCATGATCCAGGAATTAAACTCCCGGCTCTCACTACCACCAGGGGGTCCACCAGGAGGTCACCCGCAAGACAATCAGGGTTGGGAAGCAATGATGGCCAAAATCACCAAACTCGAAGAGTCTGTTCAGAAATAGGAAAAGATAGCCATTACAGGCATTGACATGGAAAAGCTTTGCCTGTTTCCAGACGCAAGGCTTCCTGATCGGTTCAAGCCAATAGATCTAATGGGAGAAGTTTGATGGAAGCGGAGACCCAAAAGCCCATTTGCAAACATACGTCGGCACTCTGTCTGTGTATGATGTCGGAAAAGATGCAATGGGCCAGATGTTTCAACAGACTCTCACAGGACCAGCACTGCGTTGGTTTTTGAACCTGGACGTTTCAAAGAAGAGAACTTGGGAAGATATTGGGGCAGCCTTTGTAGCCCAATACAACTACAACATCCAGCTCGAAATGACTATTCGAGAGTTGGAATCAACCAAGATGGGGAAAAATGAATCCTTTGCCGACTTTATCAAAAGATGGAGAGGAAAAGCCTCTCAGATGATTGACAGGCCGTCAGAAAAGGAACAGATGCGGATCATTACCAGAAATTTGGCTCCAGATTTTGCGAAGCACTTGGTGGTGTTCCAAACCACCGCTTATTTCAAAACCTTCTATGAGGCAGGTCTTGCCGTTGAGGAGGCAATCCGGTCTGGTATTTTCAAGAAAAGTGAACCTGTTCCCAAAACCAAATGGGTGTACTCCAACAATAGCAACACATTCTTCAACGGAAATAATTGTACCCAAGCCTCTCCCAGCTCCGCAAACCAAAATTTCGACCAAGCCATACATGTCGACAAGGTCAAAGCTCAAACCATCCATTCTAAAAAACCACAAAGAACCCTGTCCCAATTCTCCACACCTTTATCCTCGATTTATGCAGAGCTCCTCAAAACTTGTCATATCAAACCACTTTCTCCAACTCCTCTACCCCAGAAGCTTCCATCTTACCATAACCCAAATGCCTTTTGTACATTCCATCAAATGTCCGGTCATGCTACTGATGAGTGTCACCGCCTTCGTCACAAAATTCAAGACCTCATTGATAACAAAACCATCCTTCATCCATAAAAAACAAACATCCAATCAAATCCCAATCCTCATATCAACTCCACCATATTCAATACCGAACCCATGAGGGATTTCTGATTGAACAGACGTCAAGGCCAACAAAGAAGAACAAACTGTCAAGGACCATGCAATAGCTCAATCTTCCACAAGTCTTGGGAGCATGTAAGTCGGGTCAAATCTTCGAGTCAAGTTTTCAAGTCAAGTCAAGTCTTAGTTGTGTCTAGTTGTACTTTGAGTCTTTCAGGCTTTCGCTTTCAAGTATGTCTTCAAATTCGAGTCTGTAATGTCCTATTATTGTCAAAAAAATCAAAGATAGAGTCAGCATTGTGGTCCCGAACTACGCCCGACCTGATTCCTTGCAAAGGGATACGTAGGCAACCCTCTGTGGTTCGGTCGCAACTTTTGGAAAATCAATGTCACACCTTTATGTTGAAATTATCATAATAAACTTGAGTTTTCGCAATAATCCCTCAACTTGGAATTGCTTTCCACCATCATTTGAGATTCATGATAATCACTTCAAAACATGAGATAGTATTTGATTGAATCATTGCCCTGCGAAAGAAGAAGGAATTCCAGGCACCATTCCCCGATGCCATCAAGAAGCAATGCTTTGACATAGAAAAAGCCTGCTAGGTCGAAAACCCGCAAGGGTGGTCTAGGAAAAAGTTAGGGCAAAAAGCCCGCTAGATCAAAACTTCAAGAAATGATCTAGGCAAAAGTTAGAGCATACACTGATTCTCTCTATCAAGTTTCGCAATTCAAAATGAAGAAATGCATTCTTTGCTTTTATTTTCCAGATAAATATACCCCCCTTGATAGCCCCTTTTGAGCCTGAATCATTTTCTTTGAAAAAGAACCCTGCTAGGCACCTATCCCCCACACTGGGGTAAAATAAGAGTTATGAAAGTGCCAAACGCATGAGTTCCAGTGGCACATCAAAAATTCCAGAAAGTGCCAACACATGATTTCCAGTGGCACGTCAAAATTTCAAGAGAATGAAAGTGTCAAACACATAGGCACAACAAATTGCGAAAGTGCTAAAGCAAAATGGGGACGATAAAATGGCCATAAAAAAATAAAGGGGGACCAGAATAGTTCAAAGATAGCTGCTAGCTCTAATAACCCGAAGGAAAATGAAAGTTTTGAGCCTTTTATCCTTTCTTTGTCAAGCCCAAACCTTGGCCCCATTATAATCTGAATAAAGACCTTTCAGATTGGAAAGCGCAACTTGATAGTGAGAATCCAAGTCAAAAAGGGAACAGTCTAATCTCCCTTAAAAGTCAAAGCATTGTGCAAACATGGCGTCAGCCAAAGCAAAAATCCAAACCGAGGCACATCAATGTGTCTTCATCAGCAGCCCTCCAAACTAGGGCACCTCAGATCATCATCAGCAACCCAGGGCATGGGTTCAAAATAAGAAATCTCGTGTTTCGACAGAACAATCGATTAGAATGATTATCATTTGACGGAGTAAAATAATTCCAAAATTTCAAAGACTCAAGTATATTACAATTTCAATATCAATTGTGGGGCACATGTTGCCATCCTCGAGTTTGTCATGCTCAAGGCAGCATAGTCTTGTCAGAATCCACCCTCTTTGTCCGAAAGGCTGATCAAATCCCTCGGCCTTGTCAGTCGTTTCAAAATCCACCCCTTTGTCCAAAAGGCCAATCAAATCCTTCAGTCTTGCGAGTCATTTCCAAATCCACCCCTTTGTCCATATGGCCGATCAAATCCCTCGGTCTTGTCAGTCTTGTCAAATCCTTTCAGTCAGCATGGTCTTGTCAAAAATACACTTCGTTGTCTATGTCTTGCCAAGGGGCATCATTGTAAAGTCACTTCTTTGTCTGGGCCTTGTCCAAATTCACACAAGGTCTTTATCCAGTCAGGCCCTAAATGGTCTTGTAAGTCTTAGACTTGTGGAAGACGATTTCAATGCATGGAAGAATCAGTGATAGCCAAAACCACAGATTCAAAACTAAGGGGCACATTTGTCCAAAGCTGAGGCACGTCATCCCACCACCATTCACCGGGGCAAACATACGCCAGGATCCAAGAAGGCTCAAAGCCGCAATCTTCAGCCTCAACAGAAACAAACCCAAGGGTCAAACCTCAACCTAAATGCTCAAGCTTCAAACCTGAGATCCAAACCGTGGCCAAAAGGAAAGACAGTAAAGCAAAAGAGACACCCTGTTGTGCTACCTACTTTTCAAAAAAAGAAAAGAAAAAGGAATGTTGTTATTATGTCATCAAATGTCAAATCCTGAGTCTCACTCAACCGTCCTTCGGAATAATTTTTCAAATCAATTGGCCATAAGTGGTCCCCTTTTTTTTCAAATCAATTGTCCTCCGGGACATTTTTATTTTCAAATGTCCTCAGAAACGATTATTTTCAATCAAACGTCCTCAGTGGCGGTTTTTCAATCAAGCGTCCTCAGTGACGATCATTTTTCAACCAAATGTCCTCAGCGGCGGTTTTTCAAACAAGTGTCCCCAATGGCAATTTTTCAATCATGCGGCAGTTTTTCAATCAAACGTCCTCAGTGGCGGTTTTTCAATCAAGCGTCCTCACTGACGATCATTTTTCAACCAAATGTCCTCAGCGGCGATTTTTCAAACAAGTGTCCCCAATGGCGATTTTTCAATCATGCGGCAGTTTTTCAATCAAACATCCTCAGTGTCGGTTTTTCAATCAAGCGTCCTCAGTGACGATCATTTTTCAACCAAATGTCCTCAGCGGCGGTTTTTCAAATAAGTGTCCCCAATGGCAATTTTTCAATCATGCGGCATTTTTTCAATCAAGCGTCCTCAGTAGCGGTTTTCCAATCAATCATCCTTCAAGACAATTTCGCTTTTAGACAATTATCCTTCGGGATAGCTTTTCAATCAATCGTCTTCCGGGATAATTTTTCAATCAACTTCAAGCTTAATTTCAAAGTCAAGACCAGAAATGGTCGCCTTCAAATTCAATTTCAATACCAGAAATGGTCGCTTCAAATTCAATCAAATTCAATTTCAAAGACCAGAAATGGTCGCCTTCAAATTCAACTTTAAGACCAGAAATGGTCGCTTCTAATTCAATCAAATTCAATTTCAAAGACCAGAAATGGTTACTTCAAATTCAAATTAGAAATGATCGACTCTTTTCGATCAAACCGTCCTGAGGAATGACTTTTTAATCAAATCACCTTGCGGGATAATCTTTTCAATCAAGTTGTCCTTCGGAACCACTTTTCAAACATGAATTCACTTGTTGTTTTGAATCAGTTTCGCATTCTGTCAAGGTCCAGGAAAACCCAGGGCATTGTCATGCTACGAACGGATCACAATCATTCTCATGAAGCACTCACGTTGGTCCGGACGGTCACTCGCTCCGAACAGATCACAATCATTCTCATGAAGCACTCACGTTGGTTCAGACGGTCACTCGCTCCGAACGGATCACAATCATTCTCATGAAGCACTCACATTGGTCCGAACGGTCACTCGCTCCAAAAGGATCACAATCATTCTCATGAAGCACTCACGTTGGTCCGGACGGTCACTCGCTCCGAACGGATCACGATCATTCTCATGAAGCACTCACTCGCTCCAAAAGGATCACAATCATTCTCATGAAGCACTCACGTTGATCCAAACGATCACTCGCTCTTAAAGGATCACGATCATTCTCATTAAGTACTCACGTGGGTCCGGACGGTCACTTGCTCCGAATGGATTATAGTCACTGTTTAATAAAGTTCGTCAGGCATCAATAAAAATTCCGTAATGGCACCAATTGATATTTTCATGTAAGCCCTTACACGGCGTTTAGTATTTTCATGTAAGCCCTTACACGGCGTTCAAAAGTTTTCATGTAAGCCATTACACGGCGTTTAAAGTTTTAATGTAAGCCCTTGCACGGCGTTTAATATTTTCATGTAAGCCCTTACACGGCATTTAAAAGTTTTCATGTAAGCCCTTCACGGCGTTTAATCCTTCAAAACATTCGTCAGTTTTGTTCACCGACTCTCACTCTTTTCCCTCGTTGAAAAATGAGGTGTCAATTTTTCATATTGCATGACGGCCCCACCGAACTACGATTGGTCTAATCCTCACAAATGAGGTACGTAGGAAGCTCCAAGCTCGACCACATTTTATTTGATTGCTTATTTTTCGTGCCAAGATGATCAAATTGGGATGTCTATATCTTTGACGCAACTTGCATCATAGAATGATTGCTAAGTCTCGTCAAAGAGGGGCAACTGTAGACACCCCCAATTTTCGATTCCCGTGCATTTTACTTATTTATTTATATTTTATTTTATTTTTACTTTTATTATTATTATTTTTTAAATCCCTGATGACGATGAAAGAAACAAAAAAAAATGTGTACCGCGCGGTACACTTGTGGTCTTGCGCGGCTCAAATTTCTTTTAAAAAGAACAACTCCACCGCGCGGTGGAGTCAAGTAAGCCGCGCGGCACTTTCAAGTGTCTTGCGCGACACTATAAGTGTCTTGCGCGGCACATTTTTGTATTGTCTAATCCCAGGAATACTGGGAACGTTCGAAAGGTTTCGTTCGGCAGAGAATAAACTCAGGAATCTCATCATTACCCAAATTTGTTGCGTGATTTTCTTTCCTCCCCCACGCCTTTATAAATCGAGCTCGGTTTAAGGAAAAAGGGGACAGGAAAAAAAAGAAGAAAAAAAACGGAAAGAAATCCAAAATGTTTCCAACTCGTCTCTCTTTCTCTGTGACAATTTCCATTTTCCAGAAAACTCCAAAGTTTCTTCAAGAATCCATTTGGAAATCCAAAAAAAAAAAAACGTAGTTTGCAATCCAACCGAAGGTCCGAAAATTATTCCGAAGGTATAAATTTTGTTTCTTAACCAAAGTTTCTAACTTTGGTCATCTGAGGGGTTTTGTCGGGTTTAAGGAGGCTTCCCGTGCCTTCCCTCGACTCGGCAAATTTAGTTTTCAGCAAACACAACAGCAATTTTACGATTATTTTCTCCTCTGGAGCAATGCCGAGATATGATATACCGTATCTCGCGATATTCGCTCAATTCTTGAGGTACATTTCTTACTCAAATCGAGATCTTGATTTTAAAGAGGAAAATAAACAAGTTTTTTATGGGCAATACAACCTCAATACATTCCATTTTCATTTAGTCAAAAGAATAATTTTTTTAAAATTTTCCAGAAGAAACTGTGCCGCGTGGCACACTTACTATGTTGCGCGGCTCTCTCATGTGTACCGCGCGGTACACTTTTGAAAGCAATTTTTTTTACTCTGTTTTATGCTCTGTTTTCTACTACGTGCTCTATTTTCTGTTTTTTTCTCACTCTCTTATTACAGTAAACCCCTCCTATTTCCTTTGAATACTAATATCCCCCTCCTTTATTTTATTTCATTTGTTTATTTATTATGCAAAAAAAAAAATCTTTTTTTTTAAGAAAAACAAAACACAAGAAAAAAATTAATTTTTCATTATAAATAAATGTATCGCTTCTTCTTTTATTTATTTATTTGTTTATTTATCGTCATTTCTTTTTGCTCTTCATGCTTATTATTGTTATTTGATGTTTATTTGTTTAAAATTTTCCGATAAAAATATTTCTTAAAAACCCACAAATGTTTAGTAGAGACCGAATAATTTTCGGGCAAATGGGGTGCATTTTCAAAATAAAACCTTCCCCGTTCGTAATAAATACATTTGTGGGTTCAATTAAAAGGAGCTATTTTCTCCTATTTTGACGGACCTCGGTATATAAATACATCTCTGATTCTCTGTGAGTTACGCATATCTGTTCATTTCCCCTGAACTTAATTCCATTGAAGGTGCTTCACGAATCACATGAACAACCAAATCCCCATCAATCCTTACGTCCATGTCTTGATTGGATCACACCCACCAAAGCAGTGAAGCATTAGCTCTTGTGGAGAATTTCCTCTCTCCAAAAACATGCTCTTGTGGAGAATTTCAGTGAACGATTAGTTTATTAATTATTAGAGTTTAAACAATTAGTTTATTAGGCTTTTGATTAGTAGTTTCGATATGGTTTTGCTGGAAAAATTATTGGAATGTTGTACTTTCAAGGGCACAATTTTTAGAGCAAGCCTAGGGCACTCCAAACCCTTCGGCCGGCCCTGCACAACTTTTGGCAGTACTTACCTTTTTGAAAGGAAATATTGACTATGTTTTAAGGCATTTTTGTCAACTTCTCAAGGGAAATAAGTCTGGAGTTTTGCTTACCTACAACACATTATTAATGGTCAAGAAATCCCGACAATGTTCAGGTCCAATTCCTAGGCAGCAACTTTGGAGGATGGTCAACAGTTCTCGACAATGGTTGTAATGGTAATTCATTCCAAGGCAGTAATTCATATCTATTTTGTTTAATGTGTTGTTAAGTTTATAGTAAGTAAACTTTGTTTCTCCAGTAATTGGAATCTTTGTTCATAGTAAGTAAGGCAGTAAACTGGGAAAAAGTTCTATCTTATGGAAGAAATTTGTTATGAAAAGTTTTCCCAAATGTTTTTGGTAAAAAGGTCGTAAGAATGTTTAGTTGTAACATGTAAGGTTGCTCTTCCATATTAGTAAGTTGGGTTTTGCTATATGCAACCCAATGGGCAATGCATACGGAATTGCAGTAATTTTTCCAATGGAAAAAAAGGGTCTAATTGTCAAAATTTAGTCTTATTTTATTAGTTGTTTTCAAAAGTCTATTGTACTAGGTCTCATATTTCCTCTAAATGCTGATTTTAACCTTGACCATATGATATTCGTTTTTTTTTTTTAAGGAAAAAACGCAGGCTTCTTTTTGCTGACTTCAGTCCCACTCATATCTTTCACCATATGATTTTTGCCAACATGCAAATATAAGTAGATTTAAAGATCCACCCAACATCACACCACAATTCAAGACTTAAGCCCCTAATGAGAAATTGTAATCCTGGATCACCCACTTAAGCATATCCAATTGAGCTGAATTTTTGAACGGATACTCAAAAAATTAATGAACGGTTCGGATTATTTGTATGAGACCCAAAAGCATGGCGTTTTACATTTTTGATACCCAAATGGTTCGATAGCCTTAACATTTTTGGTTTTTAACACCTGTATTTATTTTTTCTAATAGAGCACTCAATCCTTGTTTCTAACACCAATTCAAAAGCGTCAAAAAAATAAAAAAAATTAAAGAGTACAAAGAAAATGAAGTTCCTCCAACCATAGAGGACATACAACTGTACCAATAACCCAGTTGCTTAACATACATACATCTTATCCATCACTTTCATCCCTATTTACAAAACCAATGTCCATTAATCTCCAAAAAGTATATAGGAGGAGGATCTTATAACGGCTCTCTTACATAAGCCTTATGTAAGGGATTTGTCGTTCGAGATTGAATTTCAATGATCCGAGATAATCCGAACCGTTAGATGTGTTTAAAACATGTTTTTAAGGTCCAACGCGAGGATTCGTAAAAAACAAATACCCGGTAGGGCTTGATCCAATCAGTTTTTGAAAAAACTCTATGTATAACGTTTTTATCGAAAAACGCTTGGATCAAGCCCTTTCGGGTATTTTTTTTTTACGATTTTACGAATCCTCGCGTTAGACCTTATAAACACATTCTAAATGCATCTAACGGTTCGGATTGTTGAAATTCAATCTCGAACGAAAAAATCCCTTACATAAGCTATGTAAGGGAGCCCCTATAGGATCTTCTTATATATATATATATATTTATATATATATCTCTTCATCAACAAAATCTTGTCCCTATTAGTCAAGGCATGTTTATGTAAAAAAATTCCATCAGAAACAAAATCATGCTAGTCCCAGCCAACAAAATATCTCTGCATGGGAAAAGAACACACACACACATATATATATATATATATGGGGCCGGTTCCCCTCACACTTATAAAAACACAAAAATTGACACTCCATCTCAGCCATTGAAACCAATGGCTGAGATTAGAAGTTGGGGTGTTTCACTTAATCTCTGGTCTCTCTACCTCACAGTAGCTTTCTCTCTCCCCAA
>JAXBDA010006231.1:3120-16376 GCA_036023075.1 Gaultheria prostrata | reverse complement strand
GCATGCCGACGCAAGGTTTTTCATTGCCAATGTACTAATTTACATTGGCAAAACACGATTTTGTTGTAGTGACAATTGAGTTACTCACCACTTAGTCAATTACAAGCCTTAGCCTTTGAGTGGACATGGGTCATTCAAATGTATATAAGACCCAAATGAAGACTCTCTATCGTTACACCCCAAAATATTGGGCTCTGTCGTTACACCCCAAAATATTGGGCACAACATGATGTGATGGACTCTTTGTTATTACTCTTCAAAATATTGGGCCTTGTGCATACCATAGCGGAATCGATGCATCGTACACACTCCCCACAGGTATAAGGTTGTAGATCGAAGAAGAAGTATATATGTACAGAACTGTGGGAGGCCCGCAATCCGAAATTTCTTTCAGGACGTACAACAGTTACAAAATGCTCTCTCATGTGAGGTGGGTCTCATGTAACATGGCACAATCCATCTTATCCATCCACAGGCACTTAGGTGACATTGAACATGGTCCCCTACATACATCTTTCGCTTACACAAAAATCTAGAAAATCTTTACGTACATTGGAATTTTAATGTGCGTTCTTATGGTAACACCACATAGTATCCCAACTCCTTTCTCTGTCACATATTCACGTGGAGACGAGAAAGAGTCTCAAACTGGAAGTACCACGTGGTGTGTGCCCAAGACCACTGAAGTTTTCCTTTATAACCATTCTAACAGAAGGTGATTTTGTTTTTGAACTGCGTAGCAGAATACAGATCGTTCAATTCTACTATCCTAAGCCAGCCAATACAATACATCCACGAGTTTTGACAATTTGTTTACAGCTTCAACTTTTTCCCTATTGGTTTTAGTATGTGGCAATATGTTCTGTGGCAGGTAAATTAATGGGCAATACTTACTGGAATTTTAATAGATTTTAGATGGCAGAAAAATGCGAATTTGTATGCAAGGCACTCTTTTGTCTGCTGAATTTTAGATGCATGTATTCTGAGGAAAGAGTGAATTGGTTCATCACCAGTAAATAAAATAGCAATTCAACTTCTTAAATTTGCTAACACTTGTTATAATCTTCCGATTTCTGTTTTTGTTAGTTTTATGAAACAATTAGGAGCTGATTCTAACTTCAAACAGTTAGGCACCACTCAAATGAACAATACATAACATGAAAATTACGTAATCACATTGAGAGTCTCTTGATTTAGGTATTATCTCTAGTGGTGGTCTCAAAGGAGTCAGTTCTCATCCAGTTTTTTATTCCCCACCAAGTCCCCTCCAGTTTTTTCGATATTTTTGGGTCCATTTCAGATCCCAAAAAATAATCAGAATTGTTCATTTTTAGAACTCATCGAGAAGAGTAAGCACTCCAAGAATCAATTCGATCAGAATTTATTTGATACATGACCGACTCGTGTCTGTGCAAAAAAAATGATTGTAAGCACTCCAAATAGAAGTTCGATCAGAGTTCATTTTATAAATGACCGAATCGTGTTAGTGCGAAAAAAATAGAAATTTAAAGTTCAGTACTCCATCCGTCCCAATTTGTTTGTCAATTATTCCAATTTCTGCTATACCTTAAATTGCTTATATCTTTCAATCTATAATGTTTTTCACGGTTTTAAAAACTTTGAATAATAAAATTAATCGTGAACTATCAAACAAGATCCATATTGCATATATTTGAAGATCAATATTAAAATATATAAGCGATCGAAAACTGACACGATTATCAAAAATTGACAAACAAAATGGGACGGAGGGAGTATTTTTCTTTCTTTTTTCTCTCACAAATATAATTTGTTCATTTATCAAACAAACTCTGATCGAATTTGTTTTGGTATCTTACTCTTGTCAATGAGTTGATCAAATGAACGATACCAATCAATTTTTTGGACCTGGGATTGATCCAAAAATTCAAAAAATGGAGGTGACTAGACGGTGGGAACTGATCCCGATCTCAAAATCACAAATTTATTTGATTATTTCACTGTCCGTCCAAAGAGAGGAAAAAGAAAAGAAAGAAAAATCAAGTGTGGGTCACCACCACGGCCATGTCCAGCCTGCATATATCCACTATATCAACAGCCCATTCCCTCATTCGTTGCTACTAGTGCTAATTGCGCGCCAGGCACGCAACCTAGGCTCATTATCAAAAAAATAAGTAAAAGAAGACATGTAATAAACGTGCATGAAAACTTGAAGATCTAAAAAAAAAATGTGCATTTTTCGGACCAAAACATTAAATATTTTCGTACACAATTAATAGCATATCCAACAAACGACCAATGTCATAATTGATTTGGTGAAGGGTAATTTGGTAATATTGCCGTTCCAAAACTTGGCAACCAAACTCTTTGTAAACCCAACTAGCCAATAATGTAAAATACTTTTGTACACCAATTTTTCAAATATTTTTGCATCGAATTAAAATTTTTTATTAGTAGTTAATTTTTGCAAATAAAAATTTATGCGCAAAAGTACTTATTTGTGATCCACAAAAAGTTAAAGCCAACTCTGCAATGGAAAAATTAAATTAAGTGAGGGTATAATGGTAATATTGCCGTACCAAAACTGGACAACCAAACTCTTTGCAAACCTAACAAGTTAGCAATGTAAAATAGTTGCGTACACAATTTTTAAAAAAATTCCGTATCGAATTAAAGATCTCTATTACTCCCTCCATTCCAAATTGCTTGTCACTTTTCGGAATTCCAACTTTTTAAGCAGACATGCAATAACTGCATTCAATATATACATTCACATTAAACAGATTCATTAATTTCCAACAATGCCCGTATATTTCAACTTTTGAATGAAATGATTGTTGGTAAATGGGTTACTTTGTAAAATTGAATAAATTTTATTTTGACTTTTCAAAGAGGACTAACAATTTGAAACATCCCAAAATAGTATAAGTGAAAATCAATTTGGAATGGAGGAGTAGTAGTTTAATTTGGTGCAAAAACAAAAAATAAAAAATTATGCCCAGAAAGCCAACTCATAACTGATTTGGTGAAGGGCAATGTAGTAAACTTGCCCCAGCAATGTAAAATACATGAAGGGCAATGTAGTAATATTGCCTCAGTAATGTAAAATACTTTAGTACACTTTTTCAAAGTTTTCTGCATCGAATTAAAAATCTCTATTGGTAGTTTAATTCTGTGCAAAGAATAAGAAATTATGCGCGGAAGTACTTTATTTTTTTTGTCCGAAGGAAATTGTAAAGCCAACTCATAACTGATTTGGCGAAGGGCAATGTAGTAATATTGCCTCAGCCATGTAAAATACTTTCGTACAAAAAAATTCAAAATTTTTTGCATGGAAATAAAGATCTCTATTAGTAATTTAATTAGTGGAAAAAAAAACAAAAAACATTATGCACGGAAATATTTTATTTTTTTATCCAAAAATTTTACAAAGCCAACAATGTAAAAGACTTTCGTACATAATTTTTTAAATTTTTTTGCATCCAATTAAAGATCTGTACTAGTAGTAATTTGTTGCACACAAAAAAAAACAACAACAAATTATACGGGAAAGTACTTTATTTTTTTTTATCCGAATGAATTTGCGAGTAAATAATAGATGAAGGTGGGGATATTTTGATAAAATTAACGTACCAAAACCAAACCTCCCTCTTTATAAGTAGTAGGGATTTATTGTTTTTGTTTATTGTAGTTTATGTGTAAAGGGCATATAAGACATTTTAGAAGCAAGAAAAATTAGTGTTTTGGTAGGAATACTTTTGGTTTAAGAACGAACAATATTGGTTTTGCCATTATCAGCTGCCTCAAGTAATTGAATCTGGACCGTTGAAGTTCAAATTATAGGCAGTTTCTGCCTTTCTGGTACCTAAACTTTCTGATTAGATTACTTAAAAATGGGTGTCCCTCCCCGCCCACTACAACTATTAAAACAGTTCCAAAAATGCAACCGAAAGCAACTTGGACTATTGGATTCTAATGAATAGGTGTGGTAGATCGTTACAAGTACCCGTCAGCCGTTACGTGGTATCTATTTGGCACTGGAAAAAATCGCATTGTAATAACTTTGACATATACTGTTATGTTGGGTTCAACATAAAATGAGACTAACTTTTTTTTATTTTGGAAAAGTACTTGCCATGTGTCAAAATATAATCTAAAATTAGTGAGAATTTTTCGATGGGAGAATGAATTTGATGCAACAAATTGAGGAAGGCTGATGGAGTGGAAAGAACAAGAACTACGGCCTACGAGTGCTTCATGCAAGGAGAAAGCAATTAACGATATTAACCAATTTGCCGATTAAAAAAAAGAACCCTATATTAACCAAGTGCCAAAATCTTGGTTTCTCTATTAGAAATTTTTTGCTTCGTTTCCTTGTTTTGGAATTAAATTATCATAATTGAAGTAGAAGACACAAAAGCAGTTCTTCAGAAATTCGTTGGGCAACAAAACATTACTACTTCTTGCGAGTCAATGGCCATTAAACACAGAAGCTGCCTGCCCTACCACCAACGATACCTGCGCCGCAGTAGAAACGGCCTCAACAGCCATAGATAGCACCGGCACAACCGGTCCTACCACAGGCACGACGGTAGCAACCACTGGTAGAACCGCAGCAACCACCGGAAGAATCGGTGCAACCACCTGTGCAGCATGAGAAACTCCCTGAACAGCCTCAGAAACGACCGGAACAGCCGGGGTTAGCACAGGCACAGCCGCAGCAACCACCTGATCAACAACCGGCGCAACCACCTGTGCCGCGCTAGAAACTACGCCCTGAACAGCCGGTGCAACCACCTGTGCGGCGCCAGAAACTACACCCTGAACAGCCGGTGCAACCACTTGTGATGCGCCAGAAACTAGGCCCTGAATGGCCGGTGCAACCACCTGTGCCGCACCAGAAACTACACCCTGAACAGCCGGTGCAACCACAGGCAATACCTTAGCAACCACCTCATCAAGAACCACGGATTGGAAGACTGGCCATAAGACCGAAAACATCTTGCTAGTTCTTGTTGAGGTTTCAATTATAGTATGTATTATGGTTTGTGCTGATGATCAGCTGCAGCTGCACAACACTTTTTTTATCACAGTTTGGCTTTTCATCGAAGAGTTCATTAATAAGTGGAGTAGTATAAATGCTTAATTAGACTTTTGAATTCTCGAATTCTGGAATATCAGGGAGTAATTCTAAGAGTCTTACTATTTCCTAAGCCAAAAATTAATGCATGTTGGCGTTCAAGTCTTCCCAAAAAAATTGCACTTATTACACAAATAACTTTCTAATTTCTTCTTGTTTTGGGAAATTGTACATCTGCCACTCTCAAAATTATTCCTAAGCTTTTATATTTTTCCCAATTAAGGATTTTAAATCAGTTCTTATAAGTTGACTGATTCGTTAATCCGATTTTAGCACATTCTTCCTAATTGTCCAATAATTTTTCAAATAGTCCTGCTAACTTTCAAATTAAAAAATAGAGCACTTCAATTCATAAATTTACAATTTTCTAGCACCAATTATTGTGAACTAATTGAGATCATTATATTAGTGTGAAATTCTGAAAAACAATGAAAAATGTATTTTTTTTATTATCCGAAAAATAGCACTGACTTTTCGTATTATGAAAAAATACGACGTAGAGAGAGAATGAATTTGGCACCCAGCTAGTCACTCCAATTCGTTTTCTCGGTCTTTGATCCCCCTTTTAGATGGATTCACACACCATACTATCTGTGTCTAGTTTGGTCTGAGCTCAATAGTCCTCAAAGATAAAGGGTTAGAAGGCCTTGGGGACACCTGAATTGGTGTCTTTAAGGACTCCGAATGGCATCTCTAGAAAAGAATGGTATTGTTGGAACATGTGTAAACATTATGTTCTACATTAGAAAAACATATAAAAGGAGTTTGTTAGGATCATAGGCCACGGTTTTCTTTTATTGGCAATTCCACGACAAATTAATCACACATTTCATTGTATCCCTAATTAATTATTGAATTGTAATTTTTTTTTCCTCATATTTTTCGAGTGTCCGTTTATTAAGATGGCTCGATGTTGGAGTGCTATAATGGATAGCTCTGGATTGATGAAGTGCATATGTGTGCGGAAGAAGTCTAGTTCAGGAGAGAGGGTTAGAAAGTAGTAGATCAAAATCAGAAGGGAGTTTGAATGCGAAGAAAGAGGACAAGGCTCAATGTACGGCCCACACGTGAGGCAGATTTATTAGAACATGTGTGAAGTGTGAACATTGAGTCTCAAATTGAAAAATATAGAAAAAGAGTTGGATCTGAATATATAATGGGTCATTCAAATGTATATTGGGCTCAATTGATAAGGTAGACTCTCTGTCGTTACTCTCCAAAATATTGGGCCAAATTGATATGGTGGACTCTATTTCATTGCTCTCTAAAATATTGGGCCTTGGGCAACGCCGGGATCGATGGATTGTAGAATCTCCTAGCAGGTACGAATAAGGTTGTAGAAAATTATTTTTGTAAGTATATCATTTCTAATTTTCCCCTTATTTTGTATGTTAAAAATTATAATTAGTGTTTAATTTAATTAAAATATTCCCCTCTTCAACAGCCTGTTCCACAATCCTTGAGAATTAGTTTTTAATTAAAATTAAAATAGTGTTTAATTAAAATGAAAATTTTAACTTAATATTAGTATCACTCTTCTTGTAATGAAGAGAGGATTGTGCACCAAGGGTTGGTTCAGTAATTGGATTTAAATTTGGTAGGACAAAACACAAGTTCAAGTCATCATCATTGTTTCGTTTCCTTTTTTGCTCATTTTAAAAAAAAAAATTGAAAAGATTCTCTTTTTATCCAATTACAGTATGTTTTACATTTCTCTCTCTACTTACATCATTATTCTCATTCTCTCTCTATCTCTTTACAATCATTAACTCATTATTCCCATTTCAAAAACTCAACCAAACACTATCTCAAAAAAATTCTCAAAAATTCCTTTTCAAAACCCATCCAAACACAGTGCATAGCTTCTCATTAGGGCTAAGCCTACTTCTAACACCACTTACAACGTGATGAGACCTTAGTTTTAGTCCTGACATAGATGCGGTGGTATCCCCTGCAGATAATGGTGTAATGGGGCAATAATTTATGGCTGAGGTGACGATGTACCATACTTGCACTTTCATTTTTTACATAAAAAAAGATAAAGGAAGAAGAAGAGAGGATTGTGCCTTATTTTTAGAAGCAATATATGAAGTTGATGTTTTGTTCATCTTTTTTGTGTTTCTGATTGAACAACTCAAAATTGGTGCTACAACTACCGTTGGAAACCATTCGACTATTGCATTGTCCAAAATAACATCATCTACAATTTATTTTGATCAACAGTTATAAATCATGAGATCAAAGGATGAGTTGATCATCATTTAACTCCTACTGTATTAGTATTGTCCAGTGATCAATAATTTTTTCTCTCTATTCTCGAAAGGATGAGTTGATCGCGTAGCTTTTGTGGTTAAATCTCATGCACTCCTCATGAAACATGATTCCCCACAATAATTAGTCGTAACATTTTGAATGAAAATTCTGTTCAATACTGTATATGAATCAAACAGAGAAACAAAAACGAACATAAAACGATCAATTGGGTACTCTCGGAGTACCATGTGGGAGTGCCATGTGGTACTCCAAACAAATAAAAGATCGGTCGGTATACACAATGTGGGCCACCCCTTGTCTCCTAACCTCCAAACAAGAGTGAATGATAAATATTCCTACCGGATAATTTGTCGCTATGTAAATAGTTGGGAGTACCACGTAGACAAATTCATTTTAAAATCCGGTTCCTGAAAAAAAGTTGACTGATTCATTAATCCAATTTTAGCACATGCTTCCTCCTCTTGTCCAATAATTTTCGTCCATTACAAAAATCGTGTTATTTTTCAAATTTTAAAAATAGAGCACTTCAAGCTGTAAATTTACAATTTTTTCTCGCACCAATTTATAGAACTGAATGAGATCGTTATATTAGCGTGAAATTCTGAAAAACGATGAAAAAAGTATTGTTTTATTATTCGAAAAATAGCACTACTTTTCGTAATATGAAAAAATTATGAGAGAGCGAGAGAATGAATTTGGCAGTCACTCAATTCATTTTATCGGTCTTTTTCCCCTTTTAGATGGATTCACACACCGATACTAGGTGTGTCTGGCTTTGGTTTGAGCTCAACAGTCCTCAAAGATAAAGGGCTAGAAGCATGGACGATCTAGGAATCTAACCTAGTGCGTGTAGTGCTATTTGGTACCAGTGAAACAAACACACAAACCACAGAACACAGAGTATTTACGTGGTTCCTCAAAATCGGGTACGTCCACGAACGAGCAGCGGATTCACTATAAGTTGAGGAGGATTACAATCACACTCACACTCACAATTACAATCTCTCTATCACTCGTGTATCTCTCTCAGTATTTTCTGAACACACTCTTGCACACACTGTGCTTGCTCTGTTTTTCCACACGATCACAGCCCCGAAGGGCTGCTTAAATACACAGTAAAGAGGAGAAATATACAGCACACATGGAGCTGGAAACCCATGTGGGTAAAGGCTCAATCAGAGAGCTTTACACAGGGGAATATACTTCCCTTTTGTCTCCCATGTGCATTATGGAGATGGAGTCAACCCATCCTCCATTAATGGGGATGGAGCCAACACACCCTCCATTATCAACAATCTCCACCTTGGCGACAATCCCCGAATCAACGCTGCCCCGATGCGCCCTTAGGCGCTACCAGTCCGAGTAATTTTGATCAAGTCCAAACAGTGCTTGAACTTGACTCCATTGACCACTTTCGTCAACATGTCTGCAGGGTTATCTGTAGTCGGAATCTTCTGAAGCAGAACATCCCCTTCTTCTACTATATCCCTGATAAAATGGAACCGGACGTCGATATGCCTGGTGCGCGCATGATGGACCTGGTTCTTTGCCAAACAGATGACACTCTGACTATCACAGAAAACCTCCACGTTTTCTTGATCAATCCCCAAATCCTCTATCAAACCATGAACCCAAATAGCCTCTTTGAAAGCCTCTGTTACTGCCATATACTCTGCCTCTGTAGTAGACAAAGCCACCGTTGACTGTAACGTTGACCTCCAACTGATTGGTCCTCCAGCAAGTGTAACCACATAGCCGGTTGTCGACCGTCGCTTATCTAGGTCACCAGCATAATCAGAATCCACATATCCAACCAAATGATGACCTCTTGTCTTGTTTCTCTCGAACTTTAAACCAACATCCACAATACCCTGCAAGTACCGTAGAATCCATCTCACAGCCTGCCAGTGCTCCTTTCCAGGATTGTGCATATATCGGCTAACCATGCTAACCGCGTGTGAAATGTCTGGTCGTGTACAGACCATAGCATACATCAAAGCTCCCACTGCGTTGGCATAAGGAACTTGAGCCATTTGCTTCCGTCCGTTTTCCGTCTGCGGCGACAATAATGCACTGAGCTTGAAATGAGCTGCCAAAGGTGTATTAACTGGTTTTGTTTTACCGTCAATACCGAACCTTTGCAACACCCTCTTCAGATACTGCGTCTGAGTCAAACATACCGTGCCTTTTACCCTGTCCCGCTGAATCTCCATGCCGAGAATCTTCTGAGCCTCCCCGAGATCCTTCATGTCAAACTCCTTGCTGAGCTGAGTTTTCAATCTGTCAATCTCCACCTTGCTCTTACATGCAATCAGCATGTCATCTACATATAAGAGCAAATAGACAAATGATCCATCTCGGAGGTTGCGAAAGTAAACACAATGATCAAATTGACTTCTTGTGTACTTTTGCTCCATCATAAACCGATCAAATCGCTTATACCATTGTCTCAGTGACTGTTTCAATCCGTATAGCGATTTCTGCAGTTTACATGCCCAATTCTCCTTCCCTGCAATTCTGTAACCATCTGGTTGAGTCATATAGATCTCCTCATCCAGGTCTCCGTGCAGAAAAGCGGTCTTGACATCAAGTTGGGCTAACTCGAGGTCAAACTGAGCTACCAAGGCAAGCAGGATCCTGATTGATGAATGCTTGACGACAGGGGAGAACACCTCGTTGTAGTCGATCCCTTCTTTCTGAGCATATCCCTTGGCTACCAACCTAGCCTTATATCTGACATCCTTGGATCCTGAAATCTCCTTCTTTGCATACACCCACTTGCAACCGACTGATTTCTTGCCCATTGGAAGTTGAACCAACTCTCAAGTCTGATTCTTGGAGAGTGAACCCATCTCCTCATCCATCGCTTTCTTCCACTTGTCACAATCTGTTCCTTGCACTGCCTCCCTATAGGTGCAAGGAATGTCATCGCCTGTAACTGGATAAGCATATGCCACCGCATCGGCATATCGAGCGGGTTTCCGGATTTCCCGCCTCGATCTGTTGGCTGCAATGGACTCTGGCTGCTGTGGTGCTTCCTGAATTGGAGCCTCCTCCTCGGGAATGTCCTGTTCAACAAAATGATCCACAGGACTCTCGACTGTCTGAACAGTCTGTGCTGGAACAAGAGAAGTCTCTACTTCCGCCTGTTCTGAATGCTCCACCTGCTGTTGAGCATTCGGCTCCACATTCTCCTTGGAAGGAACCTGCTTTAGCATAGCAGATTCATTGAAGGTAACATCCCTGCTTATAACAACTTTCCTTGACTCGGGACACCAAAGCTTGTATCCCTTCACACCCGGATTAAAGCCCAAGAAAATAGCCTTCTTGGCTCTCGGATATAACTTTGACTCAGTTACATGATAATAAGCAGGACATCCAAAAACATGTAATGAATCGTAATCTCCAACAGGTTTCCCGGACCATACCTCCATTGGAGACTTCTCTCCAATTGCTGCTTACAGTAAACGGTTGACAAGATGCGAGGCATATCTGATTGCCTCACCCCAGAACGCCTTGCTAAGCCCGGCATTTGACAACATGCACCGGGTTTTCTCCACCAAAGTGCGATTCATGCGTTCTGCAACTCCATTTTGCTGCGGCGTCCGCGCAACTGTGAAGTGTCTGACTATCCCTTCCTCCTGACAGACTTGGAGAAAAGGATCTGACTTGTACTCCCCACCGTTATCAGACCTCAGCGTCTTGATCTTTCTACTTGTCTGCGTCTCCATCATTTTCTTCCAAATAAGGAAGATTGGAAGAACCTGATACTTATGGTTCATGAGAAAACCAGACTCGCCGGGAATAGTCATCAATGAAAGTCACGAACCATCGCTTGCCTCCCAAAGTTGCATTTTTGGTAGGCCCCCAAACATCTGAATGAACATAGTCCAGAATCCCCTCGGTGCGGTGAACTCCAGTGCCAAGCTTGACTCGAGTCTGCTTTCCCAGTACACAATGCTCACAGAAGCCAATTTTCCCTGTCTTGGCTCCTTTCAACAAGCCTTGCCTTACCAAACCCTGTAAGGCCTTCTCGCCAGCATGCCCTAAACGCATGTGCCAGATCTTGGATGCATCGTCTGCGTCTGAGCAGATAGAAACGGATGCCCTTCCTGTGACTGCAGAACCGTCTAGGAAATACAAGTTTCCATTTCGGCTGCCTTTCAGAACCACTAGCGCCCCTTGAACCACCTTCAGCACTCCACCCATTATCGTAATCTTGTAGCCCTTGCATCAAAGGCTCCAAGTGAGATGAGATTCTTCTTCATGTCCGGAACATACCGAACATCTGAAAGCACCCTGATTGTCCCATCATGCAGCTTCAAACGGATTGAACCTATCCCCCGTATTTTGCAGGCTGTGTTATCGCCCAACAAAACAACTCCGTCATCGAGATCATGAAAACTCGAGAACCAGTCCCTATTGGGACTCATATGATAGGAACATCCCGAATCTAGTATCCACTCGTCTGAATGGCCTGGTGATGATGAAACTGATAGTGCTGACTCTAGATCATCCTCCATACCCCTTGCAACATTTGCGGCTGGTTGTTTGCTTGGACAATATTTCTTCCAGTGTCCCTTCTGATGACAAAGGGCACACTGGTCTTTCTCCAACTTTCTCCGTTCAGCGCCTCTCCCTCTGGATTTTGAGCGAGACCTCCCTCGGCCTCCTCCACCAGACTTCTTTCCCTCGGCAGGCCTATTGATCTCAGACCTGCCTGTGGTAAACAATGTTGATGTTGACGGGTCTTGGTGGACAAGCTTATCCTTCCTCCGTACCTCGTTGTTCATCAAAGCATTAAAAACGTCATTATACTTGATTTCATTTTTACCGTACAATAAAGTAGTAGTCAAATGATCGTACATATCAGGCAAGGAATTTAACAACAGTAAAGCTTTATCCTCATCCTCAATGGAAACGTCCAGATTTTGCAAATCAGCTAAAATTTTGTTGAAATTGTTCAAGTGATGGTTCATAGTCATACCTTGCATATACTGGAACCGGAAGAGCTTCTTCTTGAGAAATAGCCGATTCTCAATACTCTTCGTCATGTACTTGTTCTCCAATTTCTCCCATAACTCCTTGGCTAACGTTTCCTTCATCACAAAGTACTTCTGATCCTTTGTGAGACACAATCTGATGGTGCCACAAGCTTGGCGATTAAGCTTTATCCAATCCTTGTCTGAAATATCATCGGGCCGCTTCTCCGACATAATATCCAACTCCTGCTGAAATAAAACATCCAAAATTTTGCATTGCCACATGCCGAAGTTATTAGTTCCGTCGAATTTCTCCACTTCAAACTTGGCATTGGAAACCGTATTCCTTTGCCCATAATTGCTCGTTGAGGGTGTGGACTCCAAGACACCCTGCGGAGGAGGTGTGGGAGTGTCTTTGAGAACTTCTGTTGGGATATCTGCCATTGGAAGTCTTTACACTCCACCAAAGTTGATTTCTGATCCCTGAAAACGCTGTAACGCACGTTTTTGCACCAAAAACTCAACTGTTCTTCACCTTCGAGTTCGAATCACGGAAAACGGAGCACGGGGTTGGATCCGAAACGTCAAGACTGTTCGGGAACCGAAATGAACCGGCCCAACAATAATGCTGAACCGACCGGTCTAAGAAAAACCGACCGGCTGAACCGGATTGCTGACTGGACCTGCTAACTGGATGACACGTCAGCACTGTGCTGACGTGGCACTGACAGGTCAGCACTGGGTGTTGATGTGGCAGCCATGTGGAAGCTGACGTGGCAGTTGACCACGCTCGTTGACCGTTGACCGCGCGCCTCTGACCGTTGACCAGCGTGTGTCACACACGCGCTCGTGATCCCACTCGCCTTCAACCTCTAACCAGC
>JAXBDA010006230.1:0-21459 GCA_036023075.1 Gaultheria prostrata | reverse complement strand
ATAGTAGCGGCGGAGGTGGTGGTTATGGTGGTGTACTGGTAGTGGTGGTGGTGGTAGTGGTTATGGAGTGGTGGCATTGCGGTGGTGGGAGTGGCAGGGTGTGGTGGTGGTAGTGGTGGAGTGATGGTAGAACCAGTGGTGGTAGAGTGATAGTTGCGGTTGTGTAGTGGCGGCAGTGGTGGTGAAAATGATTTAATGAGAACATTCTTAAATTCAATCTAAATTAAGTAGCTTTGAGCTACTTAATTTTAATCAATATTTTAACTCACATTTTAAGTGGCACTTAATTTTTGAAGTAATTTAAAATATGGTTATCAAACCTAGTTAATCACATATTACTAATTCTTTCAGTTTTAAGTGCTAAATTTGGGTTATCAAACAATGCCTAAGATCCCATGGTGTATTATGTCCACAATATTATGTTCAGAATTTGGACTAAAGTAAATCTTTTCTAAGCATTTCGTCAAAAAATTTATGTCAAATTGTTCGTCTCAATGACGGAAACTAAAAAAATAATATGAGAAGATGACAATTTCACACATTTTTTTTAAAAAAGTTTTTTCGTCTCATTGAACTTTTTTCAAAACAATAATATGTTCAAAATTTGGACTCAAGTAAATCTTTTCTAAGCATTTTGTAAAAAAATTTAAGTCAAATTATTCGTCTCAATGATGGAAACTAGAAAATTAATACTCCGTATAAGAAGATGACACTTTCGCACATTTTTTTTTTTTTTTTTAAGATTCCATTGGTCAAGAGAAACAATTAGTCTAAACAAATTTGACAAGAATCTAACAAAACTAATGCTCTGTTTGGAAAATAGGGAAAGGAAGAGAAAGTTTAAAAAATTCCTCTTCCTTTGTTTGGTTGAAGGGAAAAGAGGAGAGAAAATGTCTAAATAAAGTTATAGGAACAGTAAAATTTCCCCCCTTATTTTCTCCTATTTTCCTTCTAAATCATTTTCTCTTCTCTTCCCTTCCCTTCCACATGTTCCAAACAGAGCATAAGAAAAATGGAAAAAAACGAAACAAAAAAGATGCATAAATTTAGGCCGAAGGGACCTGTACCGAACCACTTGATCCTATAGACTCATTCCTCCATAACTCGTGCCTGAAACGTGGGGGGAGTTTATGTCAGCGAGGAATAGCTGCTGGTCCGTTGATCTCCAAACCTAGAATGGCTTGCAATTTCCGAAGAAAAGGTACCACTCTTCTCCTTTCCCTTGACTTTAACAAACTGGTAGCTGATGTAGCTTTGTTTCACACCCAATTTCCAAGAAACCCTTTTGCTCCTGATTCCATTGCAAAAATGGGTCCAACTCAAGTACAGAAATTGGTGTTCGAGAAACACAAATTGGGTTTTGATAACCTGGACCATGCCCTTAGTCTGTTCCATCGAATGGTTCACTTTCGGTCGTGTCTTTCTGTGATCGATTTTAATAAGCTGATAAGTGCTGTTGCAAAAATGAAGCAATATTCAACGGTAATCTCTTTATTTAGGGAATTCCGCGAGCTGGAAATTCCAATTGATGAGTGCACGCTGCGTATTCTTATCAATTGCTTTTGCCGCATGAATCGAGTTGATTTCGGTTTTGCTATACTTGGTATCTTCTTCAAATGTGGTTATACAGCAGATGTGGTAGCCTTCAGCACTCTAATAAATGGGTATATTTTACAAGATAACACTGCTGATGCTGTGGAATTGTTCCAAAGGTTGGTAAAAGATGGAGACATTATACCTAATGAGGTTACGTACGGGACCATCATAAACGGGCTTTGTAAACTTGGAAACAATGAGATGGCTATACAGCTGATCCGGAGTATGCAGAAATGGAACTTTAAGCCTGATATTGTGATATATAGCACTATCATTGACAACCTTTGTAAGGACGGAAACATAGATGATGCTTTCAGCCTCTTGTCAGAGATGAGAGAATGGGATGTTATGCCGGACGTGGTTACCTACAGCTCCTTGGTGGATGGCTTATGCAAATTAGGTCGATGGATGGATGCTGCAAGAATGTTGCGAGACATGACAGAGCAAAACATTTTTCCAAATGTTGTAACGTATAATATTTTGGTGGATGCATTTTGCAAGGAGGGAAAGACTAATGAAGCAAGTGGTGTACTCGCGATCATGTTTCGAAGAGGTGAGGAACCCGATGTAGTCACCTACAATTCACTTATGGACGGATATTGTTTGCAAGGACTCATGGACAAAGCAAAAGAAGTGTTCAACTCCTTGGTGGATATGGGCCTTGAGCCCGACATTTATAGCTATAGCATTTTGGTCAATGGATACTGCAAGAGGAGGAATGTAGACGAAGCCATGTATCTCTTCCGAGAAATGGATTGGAAAGGGTTAAAACCTAACACCGTCACTTTAAACACTTTGTTACAATGGCTCTTTAAATTAGGAAGGTGCGATGCTGCAAATAAGTTGTTTCACGAGATGATAACTAGAGGTAAAAAACCTGATGTTGTAACTTACTCAGTCTTGTTAGACGGCTTTTTTAAGAACAAGGAAATCGTCAAGGCAGTAGAAGTGTTTCATTCAATGCAAGATCAAGGTATAGCACCTAATATTGTTGTTTACAATATCCTCATAAATGGCATGTGCAAAGCTGGGAAAATTGAAGAAGCTCGGAAATTTTTTAGTTCCGTTTCGGCTAGAGGTTTGAAACCCGATGTGAAGACTTACACCGCAATAATTGGTGGGCTTTGTGAGGAGGCCCTGCTGGATGAAGCTGAGGAGTTACTCTTGCAAATGGAGGGAGATGGGTGCCCACCTGATGATGTGACTTACAATGTTGTGGTTCGTGCATTCCTGAAGAGGGGAGATGAAAACAAGGCTATGATACTTATACAAGAAATGCTTGACAGGAATTTCTCAGTAGATGATGCGACCACGGTCATATTAGTGGATTTACTCTCGGTTGGTGGTGGGGATTACGCTTTATTGAAAATGATTCACAATCTTGTGCCGAGGGATAGAAAAAACAAGGACTGAATATTGAGCGGATTACTTGATATAATGGAAAAACGGATGCTTTATTTGTGGTTGTACTTTATGCGTATTGCATTTTTAATCTCAAAATCCTTGTTGGGTTTTCTGTTTAATCATGTCAGATTAAGTTTTCATCACTTTGGGCATCATATGGCTGATTGACTACTTTTGTATCCTAAGGGCAGTGTTGCTTTAGCAAAGCTACGCTGGACGTTATTCAGATGTTTTTGGAGTATCACAGTCTCAATCGATTTTGTTGAATTTCTAGTTTACAGAGTGTCATTTGACCCCTAGCCTTTTTAACATGGATGAGAAAGCTTTTGAGCTAGATGCTTTCGATCGCCTTGTATTTTGTCCTAATTTGCTTGCTTTAAATGATTAGTGCGAAATTGAATTTAATTACCACAGGTTGGGTGGTACTTTTGCAAGATGTATTCCGGTCTTAATCGGTATAGTCCTGGTTTTGAGGGCTCACTTGTTGCAAATAATCTAACAAGCTCTTTGGAATACTGTGAGTAGAGTCATAAGCTGTGAATGGTAAGGTTTCCGACTTCCAACTAACATAAATTTTGTGAAATCTTCTGAACAGCTGTAGAATGTCAATAAGGCATCTATTTCCGAGACTTGCATTGCTTTTCAAGTCTCAAAACCATTGTTCCTTTTTCTGTTTAATGATGTCAGATTGACTGCTCTTCTGTCCCAAGGGAAGTTGCTATTCATGAGAATGGCTGCATACATTTTTTCCTTGCAATAACATCCAGCTCTTTTCAACACTTTTATTCTCTTTTGCTGTTTTTTGTGATATTTCTTCTTGTCGTAAATGTTGTACCTATTATGGGACTAGTGAACGCTGATATTGCTCATATAATTAGATTGTGGGATGATTCCGTTCTAAAAGTACTTGTGAGATGTCTACTATTTCTCATCTTCTTTCCAATCAAGATCCATGTCAAGGGTTTGCAACAGAAGAAGACCAAAATCTGCATTGCAAATGTGGTTTGAAAGTCAAAAAATCATTCGTGTTTCCTTGAAACATTTTTGTTTTTAGTAAAAAATTTCCTCATTGACTCATCTTGTTTCAGTGGACTTTGCGGTGTTCGTGAACTCAAGTATAGAAACTTCAGCAGAGACTACAAGCCAAGAAAGCTAAGAAATGATTTTGACGACATGGAATCCCATTTCTGGAGGGTTTCATGGCATGTGGGCGTTTTGCTCTTGATGAATGAGGTTAAATAATTCTCCTTTGTTTTCTTTCCTCGCCCTTTCTGATCCAAAAAGGCTGAAACGGAATGGATGGGGCCAACTTTGTCATGTTAGAGATTTTTATTTTCTATTTTCTCATATGATTATTTTAGAACTTGGGCTCATAGTAAAGATATACTAATTTGCTCCAAGCCTCCATGAATCTAAATTCCATGTTTGTAACTAAAATCTATTCTCCAGTTGTGTCCGGGCTATCTTAAGACACAATGTTACGTTTGATTTCAACATTAGATTTCATCAAACCAACATGTGTTTTTAGTCTCGTCCATTCTTTTTAGCTTTTGATGGTACTCTTTCATTTTCCTTTTAGTTGTCTTGGAGAGAGTAATCAAATCAAAAATTAAAAGCAAACGGAGAGTCAATAAAATAAAAATCATCTAAAACAAAAGACTGCACAAACAGTTTTTTCCAATTGTTTTTTAGTGGTTCGTTAACTTTTTTTCTATTCTCATTTGAAATTTTAAAATTTATCGATTTTTCTTGTGAATAGAAAAGTTGAAAAAATGGAGATTGCAAGTAAAAAAAAAATTAACCTTTTGGATTTCCGGACATGACATTAACATATTTTTTTATTATGATTTCTCCAGGATTTTCTTTTGTGGCTACTTTGGAACTTCAAGAAAGGTAGTGAACAGAAAAAATTATTAATAAAAAATTAAGAGGGAAATCGAAGGAAAAATTGAACTTATCTTTGAAATTTTCCCTTCTCTTCATTTAGAAACCAAACAAGGAAAGAAAATACTTAATCCAAAAAAAATTGACACGAATCTAACAAAACTAAGAAACAGGAGCGAGGAAGAAAAAAGAAAGTGATTTAATCCGAATCATTCAACACACTTTTAAACAATCCGAAATATCTAAAGGGACATTACGTTGGATGCTACACTATTTGCACCCAAAAGTTTCTTGCCAAAGTGACCTGTACCGAATCACTACCAAGGAAACATAACCCAAACATAAACCCATTTATTGAAGTATGAAATGCTTAGGCCTTGTTTGGTAACACTTCCAAATTTCTGTTTTCTGTTTATTATTTTTATAAACAAGTTTTTCCTTTTTGTTATTAAAAACAAAAATAAAAAACGTGTTTGTGTTGGTAACTTTTTCAAAATGAGGTAGTGCACCCACCTCTTGATCCTATAGACTCATTCCTCCATAACTCGTACCTGAAACGTGGGGGGAGTTTATCTCAGCGAGGAATAGCTGCTGGTCCGTTGATCTCCAAACCTAGAATGGCTTGCAATTTCCGAAGAAAAGGTACCACTCTTCTCCTTTCCCTCGACTTTAACAAACTGGTAGCTGATGTAGCTTTGTTTCACACCCAATTTCCAAGAAACCCTTTTGCTCCTGATTCCATTGCAAAAATGGGTCCAACTCAAGTACAGAAATTGGTGTTCGAGAAACACAAATTGGGTTTTGATAACCTGGACCATGCCCTTAGTCTGTTCCATCGGATGGTCCAAATTCGATCGTGTCTTTCCGTGATTGATTTTACTCAGCTGTTAAGTGCTATTGCCAAAATGAAGCAATATTCAACAGTAATCTCTTTGATTAGGGAAATCCGCGAATTGGGAATTCCAATTAATGAGTATACGCTGGCTATTCTGATCAATTGCTTTTGCCGCACGAATCGAGTTGATTTCGGGGTTGCTATCCTTGGTATCTTCTTCAAATGTGGTTATAAAGCGGATGTGGCTGCCTTCAACACTCTAATAAATGGTTATATTTTACAAGATAACACTGCTGATGCTGTGAAATTGTTCCAAAGGTTGGTAAAAGATGGAGACATTATACCTAATGAGGTTACGTACGGAGCCATAATGAACGGGCTTTGTAAACTTGGAAACACTACGATGGCTGTAGAGATGGTCCGGAGTATGCAGAAATGGAACTTTAAGCCTGATGTTGTGATTTATAACACTATCATTGACAGCTTTTGTAAGGATGGAAACATAGATAATGCTTCCAGCCTCTTGTCAGAGATGAGAGAATGGGATGTTATGCCGAACGTGGTTACCTACAACTCCTTGGTTGATGGCTTATGCAAAACAGGTCGATGGATGGATGCCACAAGAATGTTGAACGACATGCTAGAGCAAAACATTTTTCCCGATGTTATAACGTATAATATTTTGGTGGATGCATTTTGCAAGGCTGGAAAGACTAATGAAGCAAGTGGTGTACTCGCGATCATGTTTCGAAGAGGTGAGGAACCCGATGTAGTCACCTACAATTCACTTATGGACGGATATTGTTTGCAAGGACTCATGGACAAAGCAAAAGAAGTGTTCAACTCCTTGGTGGATATGGGCCTTGAGCCCGACATTTATAGCTATAGCATTTTGGTCAATGGATACTGCAAGAGGAGGAATGTAGACGAAGCCATGTATCTCTTCCGAGAAATGGCTTGTAAAGGGTTAAAACCTAACACCGTCACTTTAAACACTTTGTTACAAGGGCTCTTTAAATTAGGAAGGTGCAATGCTGCGAATAAGTTGTTTCACGAGATGATAACTAGAGGTCAAAATCCTGATGTTGTAACTTACTCAGTCTTGTTAGACGGCTTTTTTAAGAACAAGGAAATCGTCAAGGCAGTAGAAGTGTTTCATTCAATGCAAGATCAAGGTATAGCACCCAATATTGTTGTTTACAATATCCTCATAAATGGCATGTGCAAAGCTGGGAAAATTGAAGAAGCTCGGAAAATTTTTAGTTCCATTTCAGCTAATGGTTTGAAACCTAATGTGAAGACTTACAACACAATAATTGGTGGGCTTTGTGAGGAGACCCTGCTGGATGAAGCTGAGGAGTTACTCTTGGAAATGGAGCGAGATGGGTGCCCACCAGATGATCTAACTTACACTGTTGTGGTTCGTGCATTCCTGAAGAGGGGAGACAAACCCAAGGTTAGGATGCTTCTGCAAGAAATGCTCGACAAGAATTTCTTAGCAGATGCATCTACCACGGTCATATCATTGGATTTACTCTCGGTTGGTGGTGGGGATTCCGTTTTCTTGAAAATGATCCAAAATCTGGTGCCAAGGGATAGAAAAAACATGGACTGACTATTGAGCGGATTTCTTGATATAATGGAAATACGGATGCTTTATTTGTGGTTGTATTTTATGTGTATCGTATTTTTAGTCTCAAAATTCTTGTTGGGTTTTTTGTTTAATCATATCAGATAAAGTTTTCATCACTTCCTGCATCATATGGCTGATTGGCAACTTTTGTATCCCAAGGGAAGTGTTGCTTTAGCTTGATTTAGCAAAGCTATGCTGGATGTCATTCAGATGTTTTTGGAGTATCACAGTCTCGGTCTCTTTTGTTGAATTTCTAGTTTACAGAGTCTGCCATTTGATCCTAGCCTTTTTAACATGGAAGAGAAAGCTATTTGAACTAAATGCTTTCGATCCCCTTTTATTTTGTCCTAATTTGCTTGCTTTAAATGATTAGTGCGAAGTTGAATGCAATTACCACAGCTTGGGTGGTACTTTTGCAAGATGTATTCCAGTTTTAATCGGTATAGTACTGGTTTTGAGGCATCACTTGTTGCAAATAATCTGACAAGTTCTTTGGAATACTGTGAATAGAGTGATAAGCTGTGAATGGTAAGGTTTCCGACTTCCAACTAACTTAAATTTTGTCAAATCTTCTGAACAGCTGTAGAATGTCAAGAAAGCATGTATTTCGGAGACTTGCACTGCTTTTTAAGTCTCAAAACCCTTTTTGCTTTTTCTGTTTATTGATGTCAGATTGACTGCTCTTCTGTCCCAAGGGAAGTTGCTGTTCATTAGAATGGCTGCATACATTTTTTTCCTTGCAATAATATCCGTTCTTTTCAACACTTTTATTCTTTTCTGCTGTTTTTCATGATATTTCTTCTTGTTGTAAATGTTGTATCTATTACGGGACTAGTGAACGCTGATATTGCTAATATAATTAGATTGTGGGATGATTCCGTTCTAAAAGTACTTGTGAGATGTTACATTAGAAATCTCTTAGATGTGCATTCTGTTATTGTATTTAGTGCTAAGTGCTATTGGCAGAGGACTTAGTGACTCATCTTCTTTCCAATCAAGATCCATGTTAAGGGTTTGCGATTGTGGTTTGAAAGTCAAAAAATCATTTGTGTTTCCTTGAAACATTTTTGTTTTTAGTAATTTTTTTCTTCATTGACTTATCTATTTTCAGTGGACTTTGCAGTGTTCGTGGACTCAGGTATAGAAACTTCAGCAGAGATTACAAGCCAAGGAAGCTATGAAATGATTTTGACGACATGGTACCCCATTTCTGGAGGGTTTTGTGGATAATTTTGCACCTCCTCTTCCCTCTCTAATTCACTTATCTAAAACGCCACCACCACCAACGCTCAACTCAGCCACCTTTCAGTTAATGAGGAGCTAATTAGTTGTCTCCTCGTCACTCTTGCAGGACAAACACCAATTATAGTCGTAATGCTACCTTTTGATAAGATTGTTATTAGTCATCGATACCACAAAAGAACTGTGCCCCTGTCTTTGATATATGGGCGTCCATGGAAATTATTCAGGTAGTCCTGGACAACCATAAACTATCATGGCATGTGCGCGTTTTGCTGTTGATCAATGAGATTAAACAATTCTCTTTTGTTTTCTTTCCTTGTCCTTTCTGATCCAAAAAGGCTGAAACGGAATGGATGGGGCCAACTTTGTCTAGCACTCAGTTGACCTAGGGGTATGGTCAGCTCCCACCATCTCATGACAAATGATCTCGTTGGTATGCAAACAACAGCGTGCAGGGTTGCAGCCCCCAAATATCAAATGATTACCCGGGACACTGATGGTTATGGGTATCAGTGATTTTTTAATGTAGGAAAATGTCTGTTCTAATATAAGCTTCTTCCTATTTCAACAGGAACATTTTGATTTACCCTCAAAGTCATGATGTGTGCAATCATCTCTGTTTGTTTCTATGCATGGGCTAATCACGACAAGCTTCTCTCAGGTATGCTAGTACATGATGAGTCTTGCTGTTAAATAAAAGGTAAATAATGAGTCTTGATTTTGTATTGTATCATTTTTCTAGCTGTTCTCATTCTCTCTGTTTGGTCAAAGTGGATGGAGTCATTTCACATAATTGACGATAGCTGTGATGAAATAAAGATCTGGAGAAATCCAATATTCGCAATTTTTGTTGCGATAGAGGTTCTTGTTATGATAATCATAACTCAATTTTGCAGATAAATTGCACCGTTTCTGGAAGAAAGAACATGATTGGGGATGGAAATAGTTTATGGAGCTATCTAAAATGTTATTTGGTTTTATTGATGCTGATACTCTCCTTACAAAAAGCTCAAGTCCAAGTTATGAGGTCTTTTCTGATCACGTCTTTACCATGTTTTAGACAGTTTTGGAGCATTGAAATATGATGTCAGATGGTACTAGTCCTCTTTTAACATTGGCTCACGAAATCACTTGTCTTGCATGCGGTAAATGTTCTTTTCCCCATTCTAATGTTTCTTCTTTCAAAGTTTTACCAATAGTGGTTGCTCGGGAGATCTTTATGTGGTTGTAGATGATAGGGTTGAGATATCTATCAATTGATACAGAAACAATTTATTGAAAGATTAATGTGAGAAGGATTTTCTTCTACTCTGGCTTCTTTTGAGGAAGGATGAAGTCCAGCAACTTATTGAGGATTTACCTTCTCTTTTGCAGTAAGGGAAAGGAAAAACTTAAAAGACTGAAAAACCTGTAGAAGGGTTAGACGATAGGGGGCTGGCAACGCCCAATGAAGATTCAAAGAACAAGAGTATGTGGATTTGCTGTCTACACTGCTACGGAAAAAGTAGATGCTTCGGAGTTCCTTGTTCCTGTCCTTTTTTCCTAAATATTTCCTACTCCTTGCTAACCAAACAACTAACGGAAGGAATTTTGATCCTTTGCTTTACCCATTATTTTCCATGGGTGTAGATGGAAGAACCAAAATGGGACGTTCTCAACATCCACTGCTTGGCGAATATATTTGGGAGAGTGGAAATAGAGTCACTGCTCTTTGACGTTCCCTTTGTGCGCAAATCATGGTCCAAAGCCACCCTCAGTCCTCTATGCTGGTAACGTTTGGTCTTTCCGATCATGTCACTAGATCCGTCGCGCTATGACTTCTTCACTTGTATATTACTGGTGGAATATCAAGTGAAGGGAGTCTTCTCTATCACATCCTTTATGAAGTCAATAATCAACCGTAGCAGACGATCTGCCACCACGGTTGGCACTCTTATATGTTGCTGATGTGCAATCAAAGCTATGATACCAGGGGTTGTTTTAGACGAAAAATAATGCGATCCAAACTCCACTTTGGCTGCCTGTGAAACTTGTATAAGAGGTCCAAGTGTGAGATAAGTGATTATCATTCTAGTTTCGGTTGATTTCTCTATCTTCTTACTTGCCAGTTGCACAAAGTGCTTTCGAGATGAATTTTGTGTTATTTTTGAACTGGAAATGTGGTGATATAAAAACTTGAAGAGTAGACATTTCTAGCAAATCTTGATCCCAAGGCATTTGGGACTCGGTACTGGAAGATTTGGGAGGACACGGGAAGCTACGGTGTCTACCCAGTTAAACTTATTCTTCTCCAGAGTACTCTATCCAGACTCTCTATTTATCGTTGGTTGATGTCCGTGATTCTGGTCATAATGAGTCGCACAGGCAGCTAAAGATGGAGATGGTTCGAGTCTTGTTCGCATTTCTTCGAATAACTACCACTTGGAATAGCATGTATCATCTCTAGGTTTGATATATAGTAAACTAAACGAATTCAGAAATAGGTGATGAGAAAGTTAAAATGACCTTGGAGTATTATAATCCAGTTTCAGTCCAAGTTACTGTACTAGTGTTTGATACCGTGCACTTCTCTATTTTTTCCCTCTCACCCAGGTGTCCTGACTTAAGGAATTTGGAGCTTCCTATCAAGCTGCATTGGGATCTTATGCTCAAGATACCAAATCTTATAAGCAAGTGGAAACATTTGGAGCATTTAGGACTTGATAAACGTGGCTTTTGGATCATCTCTCAAATTAGCATTCATTGCCAGAACTTCCATTCATTAACTGTTAAAAGAGACCTTATCGGGAAAGGTGAAGCATCGGCCATTGTCACCTTACTGCCAAACATAAGGTATTTAGATCTAAGTTCTGCTCTTATAAACAAGGAAAATCTGATGAAGGTTTTGCAAGGCTGCAAAGAACTCGTGCATTTCGAAGTCACCAATTGGTTTCTTTTTAAGGTTGATGATGAGATATTACAGCTTGGTTCTCGTATCAGTACATTCAAGTATTGCGATAGGATGGCATTTGGCAGAGTGTAATTTGGAGATCGGCTTGTGTTAGCTCACAAGTTCCATTGTATTGCTGCACAATGGATGCAATATTGTATTGCTCAACTCCTGCATTCACACGCTTGTTTGTAGCTTCTCTTTTGTAAATATCTAATTGTACTTCTTGTGTTTTTTCTCGTGTTTTGCCTTTCATTCTGCTTGTATACTATTAGATACCGACGGTCAAGAATTAGGTCATGAAACAACCTCTAAGAAGTTACGACTTAAAACGTATACCCAGTGTGAAGGTGATGTTAAGTGTACTTGTTTGAGTAATTCGTGGAGTTTCAATCTAGCTTTACGTTGTAAAGTTTCTTTATGGGAAAAGTGCATTTTTACAGTATCTTTTATTTTCTTCAAAAAAAATTATGTGCCGCGTTCTTATGCTGGATGCTCTCCATGTTTGAGTGCAAATTATTGTTCCAACTTTCAAAACACTTTGTAAGTGAGTAGGTCATCTTTCCCCTGCTGCCCCTTATGTTTGGTACAGTGATAGCAGGGCAGGGGTAATACAGTTATTGTTGTTATGGATTGCCTATGAGCTCTTATGACCAGAAAATATGCGCAATTGTTTTCAAGCATTTTTAAATGGGACGTAAGGAGGGATTCAAATCTTCGAATCCAGAAAAGCACGAAAACGCTAGCGGGTCCTTGCTCTTGAGCTTTGAGACTGAAGACAAAACAAATACCAACCCCAAAGGCCTACCAACCATATTTTGATGGTTTTACTTCAAAAGATGGGTAAATACTTCATTAATGAGAATACTCGACTTTAAAAAAGGGACGAAGGGAGTATGAAAATTTGTCTCTGAAAAAGCAAACAAACAGGGCTGATTATAAGATTTGATCGGCTGATAAATTACCCCGGCAGCAGAGAATATACAATTACAGAGCCTCCATGCGAACCCCACAACATGGCCAAGTATTTCACAATTGCTAAAGACTGGAACTGTTTTCTGAAATCACCGAGAACGAATGGTTTGATACTAACTTTAAACTTTGGTTAATGCATACACTTATCTTTGAACACTGCAGCAGCTCAAACTATTCAATCACCGTATCTATTGGGGTCAAAACATAAATTCACAAGAAAGTAACAATGAAGCTACCAATACTTGCTAAACAAGTTTAAAAATACGTAACATTCATGCCAAACAGTTGGAAGACAGTAGTACACTTTCACTGCAACAAATGATTTGGTATATGGGATATAATTCTCCGGTTCATTTCGACAAAATCAATGACGAGAAGATGTGCCGAATTCAGTTCAAGCTGGTAACTGGAGCTTCACATTGTTCTTCCAGCTGCCAAATATTAAAATGATTCAAATTTTATTGCAAAGATCCGAATATGGTTGCATTTATATTCAAAAGAATCAAATATAAGTACCTTTGGAAGTAATAATAGAAGAAATCGGCATAAAGCAATGTCTGAACAAGCCCTGATATCCATGCTGCAACAACAAAACCATCCAGTATAGAATTTTTTGTTGTATAAGATGCACAAAACGAACCCAAAAGTGTGTTTGCATGCATGCATGCTTTGAATGTTAATTAGCATGGTTTCATTCGTTAAGAGAAAGCAGGCGAAAGAGAGTAGTATTACCTATCCAATGGACATAGTGAGGCTCAGTGAAGTAGCGGTATATCCAGTTTAAAATGTACAAGGCTCGATATGCCCTGTATGAGTATGCAAAGCAGAAGAGTGTGAAGTATCCCAGATAACTCTAACAACAGATTCAATTGGCAGTCTACAAGAAGGTATAGCTAACCGGTTTTGATTTGCGAACCAGACTCTCATTTGACTTGCAATTACCAGATTCAAAGGACATAAAAAATTTTAATTCTAGATAAACCGTTGGGGAAAAATAAGAATGATTTTTTCTTTTGACAAAGGATATTTAGCATCACAATTATTTAAGGCATGACCATCAACTGAAATTACACAGTCAACACTCAATCGTAATTTAAATGTAAGAGGATTTGAATATCAGGAATGCTACAAGCAGGTAGGTTGAATAGTATGCCATACATGCTTTAAGCTCTACTAGAAACATCACTACCATACTGCAAAGAAAACATTACACTGCTAACACATTATCATATGTTGATTATGTTCAATTTTTATTTGCGTAGCCACTAGCAACACGCATGAAAAATGGTGCTAGAGGATATTGGTAACTCTCAATCGCATTGCGACGATATGGTTCTATGGAAGCGGGCGGGCTAGCTGTCCATGGATTCTGTAATAGAAAGCTTCCTCACAAGCTTGCCAGTGTGGTCCTTTGTCTAGAGCAATAGTTTTACTTTGGAGGCCCCACTTCATTTTTTGAGGGTTGGGGAGCAGAGTGTGGCTTAGATTTCCTTGGAGATTTGCCTCACGTACCTTGAATACCTGAGGAAGAGCTAAGTGTGGCCAAGGGATCCCTGAGGGTACACATGGTAACGTCCTATTGGAACACATGTCCCCTAAAGGAGAAAAACTTGGGTGCCGGACAGGTACGTGGCGGTACCCGCCGCGCATTTCGGACCGTCCAAAAGTATTTTGGACAGTCCGGATTTTAGAGAGAGAAAGAGGAGAGAGGGAGGGAGAAATCTGGGCCATCCAAAACACTTTTGGACCGTCGAGATGCACGCTCGGGCACCACGTGTGTGGTACCCTATTTACACCCAAAATTTTATCCACAACATCGTGCTGGTGGGACCGTGGGAAGACTTGTCCACCTGAGAGGACCTATGGATGCAAAGGGATATCTACATATACATACTTGAAGGAGCTTCAGAAAGCATATAAGATACTAGGGAGGAAATGGGAACCTGATATCTTCACTATACTTGGTACAAAGGTGACAAAAGTGTAGAGGGTGGGCCAAAAGATTGACAGCCATGCATTTGGTATTTACAAAATTGTAGAATTTGCAACTTTTAGTTTTTTAGTAAACACTAAATAAACAAGCCAAAGGCCGAATACATAGTCTTCCAATAGCCCAATTCCGCAAATTTTGAGGTGATTTGCCCAGCAATTTCAAGAGTTGTTAGTGCAGATTAATCCATATATGGCGGTGTTTAGGGTTGTCCAATATGGGTATTGGGTACATGGGTGGCATATGCCTGATGCCTTTTCAATAAAATTTATTATTTATCAGTTATCACATAAAAAGTTACACGGTTTTGGGTAAGGCATGAGCGTCAGTCTCATATCTCGTATTCTATGCAAGAGTCAAGTTTATGACTTATTAGAGGGGTCCATGTGACATGATTTTTAATACCAAGGAGGTTATCCAACAATGTGAGTACTACAAATGTGGATCTGCTAGCTCATCCCAGTTCAGACGTGTTGCTGAATTAGTTGAGAATTGAGATTCATAAGGCAAGACCAGCCTAAAAATGAGAGACCTATATACATCCACCACTCCATTCCCTCTTTATGTATCATTTTGTTCTTTACTTCCCTATTCTCTTCCATCTTCAACATCACCACGCGCTAAAGCCGTATTACACATTCTCTTTTTCAACCAAGTTCACCAACCAGACAAGACTGACAACTAAATTTTTGTTTCTGTTTCAACAAACTAAAAAGTGATAAATTAAATACTTCACCCTAATGAGTGGCTTCATATAAATCGGTTTCACCAAGTTAACTAAGACCTCACTCTCATTGCAGGCTCATCTTTGTGACCTAGGTTCTCATTCTCTTTTAAAACAAGAAGGAGAAACAGCCCTTTTCTAGATCTGTTAATCTTGTTTGTGCAGTGCTATTAATTAAGAATTGGCATCTATATCATAGTGATACATTCAACTACTCATGTGAAAATTATCAGTGATTTGACTTTAGAAGTTAAAATAAGGAAATTAATAGGGGATGATAGATTACCCAAGGAGAACAACATATTGCCCTGCCAAGTTGTCGATGTTTCTTGACCTTTGCAACAAGACCAGCTGAGGTAGTATGGCAACAGCTTCCAAATACAAGGAAAACGTCCACATCACCTGCTCAATTAAATCAAGTAGAAGTACTTCAAAAGTAGAACATATGGTAGATAGAACAGTAGAAGTCTTTCATGATTTACAAGCTACACAATTTATATTTGGGAGAAGAATCAATGACTTCCAGAATAAATGAAATATTTCCATAACTAGGTTTAAATGGAATTGTATCTTACCTCTTTGAAAGTGAATTTCTCATTAATAACAAGGGCCAACAGAAAGCAAGGCAATATAAGAAAAAGATGACGGAAGGTATCTTGGTCTTTATCATAAGATCGGCGGACAATCTTGTGATGCCTTATGTACCAGACTATCGAGAAAGAGCTTCCCAGGAATATTAGCTTCATCAAAGTATTATAAAGTGAGATGAAATCTGTAAATACATCCAAGTAGCGAGTTGCAAAGACAATAGCATAGAGTTCTTGAGTCTTCAGTGAAATGCCTGCATGCAACAAAGGACATACAGAATTTAATTAAGAAATTTTGACAAAGCTTAAAGAGCTTGATAAAGCCATAACACAACAAAACCACTAATGTCAGCTGAAGCAACTTATATTTAGATCAGAATATATAGCGCCAAAAAAAAAAAAAAAAAAAAGATGTCACAAGATAGTACGATAGAGCAACACATGAGAGAGAGTCTTCACCCAGATAAATAAAAATAGTGTAGAAACTTTTTTCTACAGCTCAGGTTCACACTGTTATATGAAGTTGTCAAATTTGATTCTGGTTGTGCAATTAAAGAAATAAGTTAACTGTTTGAGACTCTGCATGCGCGTGCACCAAGTCAGCAATAGCTTTATCCTCATCACATGACACCATTTTTACGAGTCCTATTCCCATTCAGAGCTCAAGCAAAGACCACTTCTTCATTCGATCTACAATTTGCAGTCCCAAAATCATCATCCTTTATTGCCTTTACAACCACATATATACTTGCCAGTCAATTAGGAATAGTTGTTTCCCTTCATAGGCAAGACTAGTGCATATCCATTGTTTTTTTCAGTTTTCACAAAAAACGATTAACGAATATCCTCCATTCATAAACTTCTCAGTACCACATTCTTTAATCCTACGACTTGTTGATGTGCCATCTTCCACATCATATAGTCACTTCCTTTTTTTTTTTTGAACTGGAAGTCATTTCATTTCATCACTAATAAAGGCCCGAAAGCCAAACCGTCGCATACAGGATTTCAATACAAAAACAGGAAAGAACCGATACTACCAAAACTCGGGCACAAGCACACCATAAGAAACCACGACGGGCCTGGGGCTCTGAGACTCGTATTGCAAAGCAGAAGCAGATCCATAAGAGGATCGATGCATTGGGTCCAACCCAAGGCTCAGTAATAACAAATGGCTCAACCCAAACAATGAAAGCCCAAAAGAAATCCGCACTTCCTGAGAACTACCAACAGGACAGAAAAAAACACAAATAAACCAACTGGAATGAACCCACTACAACTGAGTCGCCCCATTGAGTCGCAACACTGGGTCGTCGCCCCACTGAGTCGCCCCCTAGGACGCCGAGTTACACCGAGTTACACGCCAGCTGCTTCTCCAGCTAAAGACCAAAGATTTGGAGCCGCCGCCCTCGGATACCAGAACCATTATTTGCTGGAGGGGCCCGAGCCGCCCTAACATCACCACAGAGTCACAGCGAGCCCAACAAGGCAGGGGGAAAGGCCGCGGTGGAGGAGCTGGGGAGGGGCTGAGATGGAGGCGGGTGCGAGGAGGAGCGGAGATGGTGCTGTAAAGAGGACTGTGAAGGAAGCGTGTTCGAAGAGGTGCGGTGAAGAAGAAGAGCTGACTTGTGGAGATCACGCGGCGCGGCGGTGAAGGTAAGGCGGAGGGAAAGGTGGGACAGGAGGGGGTGGAGCCAAAGGGGCGGAGCCCCACCCCCCTAGGGAAGCTGGTCTGTGGAGGGGAGGGAGAGGGAGGGGTGAAGGTCAGAGAGCCAAGGGGAGGTGATGTGGTGGTATGGGGCGTAGATTTGGAGCGGCGGCTGACTAGGGAAACCCTAGAAGAAAACTCTCTGGGTAGAGAGAGAAAGTCTCGACCAACGCGATGTCTTTTACCATGATGTCTTTTAGCAGCTTCGTGGCCTGTATGTCTTACTTATAAATATTCAATGTCTGCAACTTTTTAATCATGGCCTTCTTGATGAAGCTTGAAATTTTTTGTGATATGCTGACATTCTCGTTTGATATTGAACCTCGCTTCTCTCTCTCCCACTGTGTGCATTTGTGTTCCCCTCAACCTCTCCACCCATCCAACCCCCGCCAAAGATATGTAGGTGGAGGATTATTGGAGCTGTGACCTAATGATAGATAGCCAGAGGATCAGACACTATATTGCACGGGTACATAACAATAAAAAGACAAGGTTTGTCGATCAACAAATTTCACTAACAATACTTGTCGATATTTGTGAAATCAAATTCGTATTTTAGATAGCAAAACAGAGCACCAACTAGCCAACTGAAGAGTGATTATGTAGGATGTACTTGTTCGGCATATAGGACCGTTTTGCTTGATTGTACTAATGGTGAAGGAACATAAAACCGTGAGGAATGAGGATACATTATCCTATCAGTCTAGAAGTGATGGGTTTACTACTACATCCCCAATGGTTTTATATATTTCATGTTCTGTGGGATATCACATAAAAGGATGGAGAATTCCGACCGCAAAAGTTTCAACCAAATGTATATTGTGTGGTCTCCTCGGATTTGAAAACCACTCGAATGCCCAAATTCGGGCAAGCAAACAGCCCCACAAAGAAGATTTTCATGGGGCAGCAAGTGAACTGGAAAGATGGCCCATGGTAGTTTACGTTCAAGTTTCAAGCAATCTTCCCACACCCGCCGCGGCTCCGCCATATGCCCTTTCACAACCTTCATTCATGAGAAGACAAAACTTCCGCTACCATCCTATCTCGCTCCAACAATTACCACACCACCAACAGCCTCCTCCCAAATTTATGCCCTTCGCAACCAAATCTACATAAACTTATCCAACCTTCTGGATTGGGCTACTAACCGAATTCCAATCGACTCGGTGTTACTTAAACTCTGCAATGAACCCCGCGAAGGAAATCCCTTGGCTACTTTTGCTATCTCTCAGTCACTGAATCTGAGATGGTATGGACAGACATAAAGAAAGGCGGAATGCTCTCCAAAGTATTTTTTTTATTAAAGGTAGTCCTCCTTCAATATGCACTCCCTCTTCCACCCAGCCAACCTCACCTCCTCTAGAACCTCTCAATAACCACATCCTAAACTGCCTCAGGCTTTAAAAGTGAACCCCAATGGTAACCCAAGATAAGACACTGTCACACCGCGAGTGGGACAAGGGCAAGAGTTGTTAACATTTCTCCCTCCCCACTGTAATCTCTTACTCCAGCACCCGAGGAACCTCACCAACATAATCAACTCCAACTTGGACACACCTACAGGCTACATTTCATTCCATCACAACCAATCTCATCTATGAGCTACAAGCCTCCAACCCACTTTAGAAACACAAGTTGAAGACCTCTACTCACCCATCTAAGAACTCCCACAACATTATTCTTAACTTCTAAGCAACCCCAAAACGATTACCCCAAATCCAGTTTCTAAATCCCCCTAAACAATAACAAATGTACATAAAACAAGATAAAAGGACCGGCGATTCTTCTAATTTCAAAAGATTCAAGTACATTCACATTCAAAACACCCATATACGATTTATTCCTTTCTGGGTTAGTCGCATATACTCAATTAACACAGTTATTAACATAGATACATAGACATATGTACATCTAAGTAACTGTAATGGGAGGAAAAAAGAGAAGGAACGAACCAGCGCAAGATTTAATGGTGTGGATCTTGAGGAGCAAAACAAGAACACTGGCGAGATGGGTCATGTCACCTGCGAATCTGAATATATTCATCATTTTCCTCTTCGATTAATGCAGAAATGAATACGTCTGTTTGGATCAACCAGAAAATACTGGCCTCGCACCCAATAGATCTGATTCTGCCCAGAAATTTTACCCCAGATCGCCGATTGATCTCGCAAATCTGAGCTTTTTTTGTTGTAGATTTTCGCCTTTGATTTTTACTTGCGTAAACAGGGTGGTAACGGTAAAGAGGAGGAGAAATTTTGTCAAGGGAAACGACCGTGTGGGAAATGTAGGTCCCCCTGTTCCTACCCAAATCAATTTGGATCGGGCTTCTCTCTGGTCCGGGTGGTTCCTTATTTTTTTTTGGTCAATAATATGGGTGATCGTGACAACCTATGCATACTTTTATTTTCTTTCCGGTCCGGTCAAAGGTAGATTATTCACGGCGGGACTTGGAAATACACAAGAGATTTCTCTCTCTTTTACATCTTATTCTCATTGCCACTTCAGCTACCCCTTACGATTGGGTGGTTCTAAGGCTGGGTTTTTCAAAAGATAAAATCACCTGATTTTATCATCCATTCAACTCATTTGATAAAATGAGGTATTTGCTAAAATGAATTCACTGTAGATTAGGGAAGGACATAATATGAATTTACGGATTTGCCCCTGGCCCCAAAAAGAAAGTACAATCATTACTCATGTATGGTGGACCCTCTTAAAGAAAAGAAAGGGCAAAATGGTAAATGATGCATTGGGTGGTGATTTAATCACATTTGGATTTTATCTAATGGTAAAGAGAGTGATTTTATCAAGTGCTTGATTTTATGGGAAATCCCATAAAATCTAACGGAAAACTCGGCCTAAATACCATACCGGCTAGAACACTGCTGGCACTTGTGAGACACTGAGTATCATTGCAGATTCATCGCTATTAGTGTTATTTTTCAATATTAAGAAATTAAGCTTAAAATACACATTTATTTAAAATGAAAATACAATTTAAACTAGATTAATACTGTCTAGTAACGACCGATTCAGACCAATATTTGAGGCAGAATGGAATTACAACTCTAGGGTATTGGATATTATAAAAAAACGGCATGTACTAGCCGTTATGGTGCGGGATTCAACATCTTGGTTTGAAACTGCAAGAAGTAATCGCATTTTGATTATTTATCCCGATATAAACGTAAAAAATTGGAGGCCGGCCCCACTTTTTTGTTCCATGCCCATTCCAACCCTGGCGAAGAAATTTTCGTACTTATTTTAGTCCCCTTTCATGTTTTTTTTTTTACTAGTTTGCCCATTTTCTTGTTTGTTTACTTTATAGAGGCACTTAAATAATTATCCTCCAACTACCTTAAAATTATAGTTTCATCCTGTGCTCTCTTTGGAGTTACGTTTCCATCCCGAGATTCAAAAAAACCCAATATTACCCTTTATTGTATATATATTAGGAGATATTAGGAGATTGAGGACTAAAATGAATGTTGCTTATAGGAGCCACGAAAAGCAGACCAATTTCAATATTTGGAGGTCCTCCCCTGATATTAAGGGATATGGGGATAGAAAACAATCCCTGATATTACGTTTTACCAATTTCCTTCAAAATTACACCCTAACGAAGAAACGCCAGAAATATTCTCACTCTTCAAAATCAACACTTCGACAATCCACCAACCCAAAATATTCCTAAAAGTGTTAAAACCTTGGATGATATGCCTTGTGAGAAACCTCCTGCTGTTGATATTTCACATTTGGACGAGTGCGGGGTTAACCGAATGGAAGAACATGAAGGTCTTTTGGTGGATGAAGCAATTGTGCCAAAGGTTGTTGTTGCCGAGTCAACGGGTTCAGAACAAGATGGTCCAGGTGTTGATCCTGAAACTAGAAAGACTTGCAAGGTTTTCGATTCAGAAGGTCAAGAGAGCAGCGATCCCAGTCGAGTCAATTT
>JAXBDA010006229.1:0-21463 GCA_036023075.1 Gaultheria prostrata | reverse complement strand
ACATTTTTCTTGGATATTTATGCACTTTTTACTGAATACTTATATATTATCCTCCTCATATTGGGTGGAGGTTAGCATTTTCCTTGTTATATACTCCCTCCGTCCCTAAAAGTTGGACACTTTTGTGCTTTTTGTTGTCCCATAAAATTGGTCCAATTTGAAAAGTCAATACCAAAATTTAGTGAACTTCCCATTTTACCCTTTCCCATTCACGTGGGACAACATCCAATTCAACTTTTCAAAGTGGTCTGTCAATACCAAAAGTTGAAAGTGGTATCTTAATAACTTTTGTACTTTAGCGTCAGATTTTTAAATTGAAATTGGTCGGTCAAAATACAAAGGGATAATATTGGACATTTTGTGTTTCATAGTACATCAAATATTCTCTCTTAAAAGTTAGATTTCCCAAACGTGTCAACTTTGCAGGACGGAGGGAGTATATATATATATATGAAAGATGATCTTATAAGGGCTCATTTACATAACTTATGTAAAGGTTTTTTCGTTCGAGATTGAATTTCAACAATCCGAACTATTAGATGCGTTTAGAATGTTACGTTTTTATCGAAAAATGCTCGGATCAAGCCCTTCCGGGTAATTGTTTTTTTTACGAATCCACGCATTGGACCTTAAAAATATTTTTTAAACACATCTAACGGTTCGGATCGTCTCGGATCGTCGAAATTCAATCTCGAACAAAAAATCTCTTACATAAGCTATATAAGGGAGCCCTTATAAGATCTTCTTCATGTGTATATATATTATACATATGTATATATATATATACATACGAGGATGATCTTATGAGGGAGCCTCTACATAACTATGTAAGAAGGGAAATCAATCACAGCACTTGCATTGCATCCAACGGCTGTGATTGATTTCCCTTCTTACATAGTTATGTAAGGGTTCCCTAATAAGATCCTCTCTCTCTCTCTCTCTCTCTCTCTCTCTGTATATATATATATACCAAAGGAGGGGGCGGAAGCACAGACACAGTAGAAGAGCATGGTCAGAGTAGCAAGCACAGATAGAAATTACGTATGGAAAAGTTAAATAAACGAAATGATTAAAGAATCAACGTAATGATTAAAGAATAAAAGTATTAATCATTAAAGCAAAAGTATATGAATTAAAAACTCAAAAGATGAATAGTGATTCGTGTGTGAATAGTAACTTGTGAATAGTAACTTTTGAGAATTAAATCTGAAACGTATGAATTATACTGAAAACGAAAGGTGTAGTAGTAATGGAGACTGAAAACTTACTTTAAATGATAACTTTATTCAGAAATCTGAACTAGAATACATGACTTGCAGGTGAATTTTACAAGTAGTGGGAGAGAGAAAACACTTTGTTTTGAAGAGCTCTCAAACTCACTCTTTTCACTCTAGAATTGAAGAGAGGAAAACTGACTCTCTTTCTAAATTTGGAAACTAACTCTCCAATTGACTCTTGAAGTTACTCTCAGACTAACTCTGCCTATTACAATACACTGAGGATCCTTTTATAGAGAAAGGTCCTTCAAATAATTATAATACAAATGCGGGGTGACTCAGCCATGTGAACTACAATTATTTTACTTTTTGACTAAAGTGGGTAACTTTTAAGTTGGGACCTGACTAAAGTATATTGAACGGTTTGAATTGTCAAAATTTGATCCGGAAATAGGAGAATTGAGTGACTCTCACATAGGAAGTGGACTATATTATTCACAAATCGACCAGATCTGATCTTTCTTCTCTATATTATTCACAAAATCGACCGGCTTCAGCAGAGTGGTGGTCAGCATCACTGTCATGGTTCTCGATGTCTGGGATTTCTTGGATAGTTTTACCAATAAATAAGCGATTCTACACGGGATTGTCGGTCGGCAACGATGGCGGTTTCCGATAAAGGTTTCTTCTTCCTGCTTCTTTCTCTCCCCCAGTCTATTTTTCGACCCCCTGGTCCGATACCTTAGTGGACCTCTGCCATGGCTGCTCGGTATCCTTTTCCAAGACCTTCTCCGACTGGATTTCTATTGGGATCTCCGGCTTTGGCTTAACGGCAAGGATTTGTGTCGGTGGTTTTGGTTGCTATCGTGGTCTCCCTCTGCGGTTACTGTTGGGTGCCATGGATTTTGCTTAACGGTTCGGTGAGCTTCCGAGGCAATTTTGGTTTGTTTGGGGTTAACTGGTTATGGTTTTAGGGGTTTTGTGGTGGTGTTGGCTGACGGTGGTGTGGATGGTGGTTGTCAGGAGTCATGGCGAGCGACGACGGTGGTGGATGTTTTGCACTTGGGTTAAGGTTAGGTTTGGGATTTTCTTGTTTTGGGCTTTGTGCATTATTGAAAGATGTGGGCTTTTAAAACTTCGGGTGTGGGCTTCATTGTTTCATCCGGGCATTTTAGGCCCATGGGCGTATCAACTTTGCCCTCAGGGTGTTCCAACTTTTGTTTGGATCTTTTTCTCCATCTCGATGTAACCTTTGTCGAGATTCTATAATAAATTTTACCGATCAAAAACAAAGAAAAAACTTGAACAGAACCTTTGTGTTCCGTATTTTTATATATCTATCTATCTGTCAATACCCTATAGTAATGTATCTGAGCACCAAAAGCCTCCAACCCCCAAATTCTAATTTTCTAGCATTTCTAATTATTTTTGTTATCAAAATATCATATCCTCACCTCCTAAATTCACTCCTTCACAAAACTCCACACCCACTAACCCACTTCCTTTTCTCTTCCCCTTACTTTTTGACCTCCCATGTAAAACCATCCATTTAAGCGGATAGTTGACATTTATAGAACAAAAGGGAAAAAAAGTGACAAAAACACACGTCCCCACCCCCCAATCATGAAAACTGCATTCATATAGGCCGGTATAGGCACACAATTTAAAATAGTGTTGTGCCCATTCGATACACGAAAGTTGAAAGAACATATTCTGAAAATTATTTTGTTGGCCCATGCATCGGAAAAGATACCAATGTAATTTTTTAATCCCGTGCATCGAACGAGCACGACTCTAATATAAATATATATAAGTGTGCATGTGAGCTGTGATCAAAAGTTGGTATGATGATCAAGACTAGCCAACAAAATGTCGACGTAGTGAGGTGTGGAAAGCATCTTAGTTAAGCTAGAAGGAAATGTGAAAATCATGAAAACCTGAAACAAGTTTTGGCTTATTTTCGGTGCCGCCAATGAAATCTAGTCCAATTTCATGGGAACCACAAAAACTAGGGAAGTACAAGTGTACAACACGGACCTTTTTTTATTATCAGCAAGTGCAAGACGGACTTGGAATAGTACTCATGAGTACCACTAGAATGTTCTAATGTTGAATGACATGAAACACGTGTAATACTTTGATTCTTCCACAACAATATGGGTACCGCTGGACAGCACGGATCGGATGTGAGGCCCATTTCGGGATTTCTTATAAATGACATGAGTTGTTTATTGATTTTAAAATAATTTTTGAGTGGCTCTTTAGAAGATTTAGTTCAATCGGATAAATATAAATTCTTGATCTAGTTTTACAAAGTTTCATTCAGATCTTAGGATCAGGAATTTAAATGAATTTTGGATCAAAGTTGGACAATTGGCTGATTATCGGGTAAATATTGGGGCCCAAAACAAGTTGGGAGAAGCCTCTAATCCATTATTCTTATTTTGAAACCCATTAAAATCACCCAACTATTTTTTAACACATCAAGTCCATATTGAAAAAAATACCCCTACTTTTCTCTATACCTTTACTCTAACACTACGGGCTGGAAACTTCTCCGTCAAAGTTGTTGGTGTCGGAAAGTTAGCCGGAAAATTGATCGGTGGCAGAAAGTTAATTGGAAAGGTCGATGACTATTGGCACTGGAGATGGTGGCTGGAGATGGTGGTGGTGGGAAAGAATATGGTGACTGATAGTGGTGACTATTAAAAAAAAAATGATAGTAACGAGAGATGTACAGAGACAAGTTTATCTGTTTAGTCTGAAATTTCAATAAATGAAGTTATTTGTTTTTATAATAACTTTATCCGAATTAGTTGTAAATTTAAACAGATTAACTTATATGTTCATATCTATTCTCTGAATTACTTTTAAATTTCATCAATAAACTTATATGTTTTTTTTTTCTTCTGAATTGGCCTTAAATTTCAAGAGATGATTTTAATTATCATGTGTATTAAATTCTGACATATAAAGTTATTTCCTAAAGTACGTTCTTTGTCTATCAACATTTGTTTTCAAAGATTAATAATAATAAAAAATTCGTTAAAAAATAGATAAATTTAGTTGTTCTTATTTATGTTTTGAATTATTTTGAATTAGTCTAAAATTTCAACAGATGAATTCATCTATTCTTATTTATTAAATTACTCTTAAATTTCAACAGATGAACTTATCTATCCATATTTATGTTATGCGGGTGTATTAAATCTCAACAGATAAAGTTGTCTCTCCAAATATATCCACTGTATGTTTTTGTTTTCAACCAACACAGAGTTAAAATTTGCAAAGATAAATTTACCTATTGAAAACAACCATACGGAGTTCAAAGTTGCAGATCTCTACACATCTCCAGTCATCTCATCTCCTTTTTCTCTAATACTATCATCTCCGGGTACCACCTCTGGTCACCATCTCCGGCATTGATCGTGAGTGACCATATCCAGCACCAGTGACTTTTCCGGCATCGACGATGATGTAGCGGGAGAAGATTATTAATTGGATTTTAATGTGAGGGTATCTTTGTCCTATTAAGAAAAAAGAGTGGAGCTCACACTTTAAAAATTACAAAAAAAAAAAAAAAGGATCTTAACCCTAGCTTGCCCAAAATGTTAGTGGATTGAGCCTTAGTCCAAACACTTATAGTAGCCTTTCGAACAATTTTTTAAAAAACGGGAGTTTGCTCCCCAGGTTCGGGTTATATTAGCTACAGATCTCAATTTAGGAATCATCAAACAAACTAGTAATCAACTTCGAACTCGTATTTGCTTGTTAAAAATTCATTCATGATCAATTTGTTAAACAAACAGATTAAATTTTAAGATTTTATAAGGCTCCTTAAACCTTCAACCTAACTTTGAACAATCTACTCATCGATTTATGATGTTTAAAAAAATTCAAGCTACTCAAAATCGGATCTTTAAAGCTTGTATCAGATCGACTTATAAATATGCTAAGACTTATTGTAGTTTTAAAATTCGTTGAGTTTTCTAATAAACTTTGAACAATCAACAGCTCAGCTCATTTATCATATCTTTCTCCATCCACCCATCCCCAACCATTAGTGCGCATGCGCTGGAGGTAAAGGGTTCTTGCCGCCACTTTTTAAAAAAATTAATTCGAAGAAGAAGAAGGTAAAAAAATTAATTTAAGAATTTTTTAGTAGATCGTTGAAACTGTTTTGTTCAACGTTAAAGCATAATCGATCTTAGGAATTGTGTGAGTACTCTTTTTATTTTTTTATTTTTTGTGTAACGGATGTAAAGTTATTGGTGAGTACGTTAAAGCATAATCGATCTTAGGAACTGTGTGAGTACGTTAAAGCATAATCGATCTTATTAACAAATCAATCATGATTGAACGATAAATTGGAAAAAGAAGAATTGTACAAAATATTAATCTTGATGTTCTCTAAAAAAGTTAAAAACCCGGAAATATACCAACAAATATAGACAGAGAGAGTAGCTTCTAAAGTTCTCGCAGAAGTCAGGGAGACTTTTCTCTTATTATTTCTTTTGACAAGGGCAGTCAAGGAGAACGCACAAGTACAAGATAAAAAGAAAGAAAGATCACCGAAGTCCTGTGCATGCGTAGATAATTTAGAAAACACACCTTTCAAACCCGCGTGGGTCATAAGCCTTTAATCCCTTGAGTGAAATACAAGTAATCTAGGACATGGCTTAATTTGTTTCGAGTAGCCTTTAATCCCTCAACTACTAGTATCGACCGACCATGCACAGATCGACGTGTGGACCTCATTTTAAAGTCCTACACAAATGATATACAAATGCTTCGATTTGTTCATTAATATAAAATAACTTTTCGAGTGGCTTTACCGAAAATCATTTTATCAGATAATTGTAAATTCTTGAGATAATTGTCCAACTTTGATTCAAAATTGATTTAAATTCTAGAATCCTAAATGCTGAATGAAAATTTATAATGTTAGATCAAGCACTTATAAATCCTATTGTGTAGATTTTTTAATGGGCCACTCAAAAAACTATGTTAACATTTATTAACAAATCGAATCATTAGTGTGGAATTTCAGAATGAAGCTCACATATCGATTTGTGCATAGTCGGTCGGTACTCATAGCGTTTTTTGGTTTTCAGTTATGGAGTTCTGTGTGTATTTTGTGATTAATAAAGAACCAAATTTTCAGAAATGTCATTGGACAGAAAGGGAGTACTAGTGGGTAGGGCTGAAAATCGAACCAAATAGCTCGAGGTTGAGATCGGGTTAAATCGTTAAAAACTTGTTTAAGATCGATTCTTTACTTTAACAAATCAAGCTTAAATATTTTCAGAACCTCGTTAAGCTTTTAACAATTCAAGCATGCCACTACTAAGCTCATTTGACTTGTAGTGCATGTTTAAAAAATTCAAACTACTCGAAACGATTGCCTCGTGATTAACTCGATTAAAGCTATGAGCTGGTCGGCTCATCTTATAAACAAGTAAAACTTGAACATATTTTATAGTTAATCGAACGGGCTTAGAATTGAAGATTCTGTCAGGAGTGGGATTGCAATAAAAGTGGAAGTCACGACCCAAAAACAAAAAAGTGAACCGTTTGGGGCTCGTTTATTTCGTCGGACTAGATTAAAGGATAAGTATTAATTCCAGATAAAAAAAAAATCTGCGATCGATAAGCACAAGCTAATTAGTAAGACTAAGCGTACACATTATATTCATCATGTCATTTGCCTGGAAAGTTGCTTCCTTGGCCGATGAAAAAAATGTCATTTGCCTAGAAATATACTAGCGTTGTACGGTTGTACCCGTTCAATGTACGGAACGAAAAGAAAAATCATATTGGTGTTTTTTTTTTTGGCCCCGTGAATCAAACGGCCACAACGGTAATTGATAAAAACATTGGGGTAAAATTAATTTGTTGTTTCGTACATCAAATGAGACAAAGCTAATTGTTAGAGTAAAGTTATTGTATGTGTGCAGATTTAAATTAAAAATTATGGAAAATTATAAAATAAAATAACAAGAAAAAGACATAAAACATAAATAAAACAAACCAAAGCAGTAAAAAATTATGATTTCCATTTACCTTAAATACACTAAAAAAAAAAAACCCAGAAATCCAATCCTAAGTTCACATTTAGTTTTCTCTTACAGCCAACATCCCAACTGCCACTTTCCCACCATCTCTCTCTCCCTCCCACCCTAAATCTTTGCCTTTTTAATAAATTAAAAATGTGAAAATTCCGAGAAATTAGGGATGGGTGTTTGGAGATATGTGCCAACATTGTTTGTGATTATTTCTTCTCGTTGTGATGCCTTCACGCTCCACCCTTTAGTCTTTATAATTTTCTTCCTCATACTAATAAATCATTTTCTTTGTTCAAATTTTTTTTTGCTGACAACTAGTCCAATCTCATAATTTGTGGTTCACGTTCAAATACGACACATTTAAGAGAAGAAACAATCGATGTCAATGCTATCGATAACCTCCCTTACCGATGGACGGTGGGATTTGTCTAAGTTAAGGTGTGCGTAAGCTCCCCAGACAACTGATTAATTAGGAGGAAAAAAATCTACCAAACGGAGGAAGATATTTTTCATTCTATGAGCTCTTTCATTCATGTATAGTGGAATGGATATACATTTCTCATAGAAGCTTTTTGCCTTCTTTTTTACCCCAAAAAATGGATATATTCTATTCACAACATATGAAAGCAAATAGGATAAGAATCTAAAATAGCTGCTTCAAATTAAGTCTGTTACCTAATGAGGAGGTCATTTGGTTGGTGGCCTTAACAATGAAAATCTCTTTGAATTCAAAGTTTACACACAAACACACACAAAGTCTATGCACATAGGATTCTTGAGAATGAAGACACCAAATGTAAGAGTTGCAAGCTTCGTAGCATAAGACTCTTCGCTTCCAATCTCAATTCTTGCTCCGCGTTCACTCTTCTAATTAACCTTTGGTATTACGAATTTTAGTAGTTTGAGATGATTTTAAAAGATCCTATATCTAGCTTGCACTCTCGATGTGACACGCGTACACGTATTATGTGACTTAGGTTGCAAGTGCACTCGATGGTGCCAAGATGCATGACTCTACCGAAATACTCCCTCCGTCCCCAAATTTTGGTCCTAGTTCTATTCTAACCGGAAAAAAAAAATACTCATAACTTTAAATCGGTTATGAATTTTATATTCAATATGGATCTTGTTTGATAGTAGATCCTAATTAGTTCTATAAGACAATGTTTTCAAAATCTTGTAAAACAATGTAAATTACGAGATATAATCAATTGAAAAATAGCACGAACTCCCAAAAAGGACCAAAATTTGGGGACCGAGGGAGTATTATTTATAGCTTGCTACAATGTCGAGAAGTTAAAAAATTAGGCAATGTTGCTATACCGGTTTGGTGTCATGCTTTTTGACCGTGTCTTAAATTCATATCATTTGATCAAACTTTTCTCATTTTTCGGTGCAAATTACTAATTGATTAACCTGAATGATGTTAGATTTAGCAAAACCAAAGTTAGTTCGAATATTCTGGTGGAAACTTTAACTTATGGGTGAAGTACGGAGTTATTTTGCCATATATTTTAGCAAATTCTAACTTTAACAGCATAATTGAATGTGTGGATGGAATTTAAATATTGGCTACTATATATGTAGTGGTTTTTTGGTCTTTCAGTACTGCTACACCTCGTTATACCGATGTTACCAAAAATTTACATGTATGTATTATATATCCCCGGCTACTGATCGCTCTTTATCCAACTTTTTGTTTGCTTCACGGCCGCGACGTAACTGGTAGTCTGCTACGGCCGCTTCAGGTGCTCCGATTGCGAAAAATAACTTTAAAAAAATTCACGATCGCCACGCCCAATTCCCGCTACATATTATTCCATACTCCTGCTACCGCGTTACGGTCTGCCACCGCTATTCAAAACCTTTGTCTTTAGGTAAGGGAGTCGCTATTTCGTGCCACTTTCTGCAAGAATTAACATCAAACCAAAGACCAAGACTTTCGCTTTTCTCTCCCTATATAAGTATTTCACCGGTTTTAGACTCTTCTTCTCAAAGACATTGAGAAGATCTAGACACCTATAAATATCTAGCTTGTAGTGCAATAATTAATATTGCTCTGAATTGTTTAGTGCATTATTTGGTGGCTATGGATTCTACCCTCAACCTCAACCTTAATCCTGATCAAGCCTACAATGATGAAACTACAGTAAGTAGTTTTTTTTATTTTATTTATTTATTTATTTATTTTATTTTTTATAATTTCAATCCCAACGAATTATTCTAGAAAAGACGTAGGAATTTGGTTTTATAAAGTTTCAAGTTTAAAACATCCACATCCTAATAATTCGGTTGTGCAAAGTTAACGCAGATATCTTAAGTTATCGGAATAAAACAAAAAGAACTCCATTAATTTCATTAAACGAGATCGTAACGAATTCTCCATGTCTCTCTTTCTTTCTTTTTTTCAGCTGAATTCTCCATGTCTCTTGTTCAAACCTACTTTCTACCATTTAATTTGATTTGGTTTAAATGATTGAATTAATTTAAGAGCTTAGGTTAAAACGTTTCCTTTTCTCTATAATCATATAAGTTTCTTGTATAAATTTAATCGTACTGTAACTTTATGCAATAAAAATTAAAAAAAACGTACTCACAAAGTGCTTTAATTTTTTATCCAACAAAATGTGTATTCCATTACGATGTTTTCCTCAATTAGGCAATGGGACAATAGCGCAGTGGCTCAAGCTCAGCAGTTAAGTGCTATTCCATTCATGTACCCGGTTCGAGCCTGAGGAGCCCTCATCCCCCAACCTTCAATAAAAAAATAAAAATAAAAACTATTTAACTTAGATCAAACTCCATGCAATTTCTTTATTCGAATCTTGAATTGGTTGGAAATTCTTTTTTTTTTTTTTTTTTGTGCTCAGCAGGCCAGTGTCTTGACGGAAGAGTTGAATCGGATGGGTACTGAGAACAAGAAGCTAACAGAAATGTTACGTCTCCTTAGCGAAAATTTCAATTCCCTTCAAGGCCAGTTAATTGATTTGAAGCAAAAAGAAATTGAAAATTTTCACTCCAATTTGAAAAAGAGAAAAGCTGAAGAAGAGAATTTGGGAGGTGCAATTGGAGGAAATTCATGGAAGAAGCCAAGGGAAACCATAAGCACTAATGTTTCTAGGGTTTATGTGAAGACTGATCCATCTGATACAACCTTAGTAAGTTTATCCATTTTTTGCAATATTGTGAATCCTTGTTGTAATTAACTTTAATTAACTCTCTCAAAATATGAAATAAAAGTACAGAAAACTCTTATGAGGATTTGGGGTCTCTATAGTGACCTCAATTGTGGGACCTCTGTAATCTATATTTGGAATCGGAACCGTACTATTCATTCATGTAAAAATCAAATTAATTGGATATTGGTAGCCATATGGTCGGATATCATTTATTTTTCGAAAACAGATGGTCAATATCATTGAGAGAATAAACTGTAAGAAAAATTTGCCTCAATTATGTGTCTACCAAGTTCTGATGATCATAATTTTTTTTGACCCATGATGTGCTCAGCATTTCTGAAATAATGAACCATTTAGATTCGAAATGAAGATTTCAGAGGATCCACAATTGAGGTCACTACGGGGTTTAGTGACCCCTAGTCCCTCTTATGAATGAATACTTCGAACATGTGGAAGAGAAAGGAAAAGAAGAGAAAATAAAATGAGAGGAAAGTGAGAGAAAAGTGGGAGGACAATTTCACTATTCTCAATACTTAGATTTTTTTTATTTTCTCTCTTCTTTCTCTCCAAACCAAACAAGAGAAGATAATTTTTTTAATTTTCCTTCCTTTTCCCTCACATTCCTCAAGTTCCAAACACACCCTAAAATATGAAAATAAATTTTATGCATGAAATCCATCAATGATAAAGAAATTTTCCCTCACATTCCATGCATGTTCATGCTAATTTGTTTGTATTTCGCAGGTAGTAAGGGATGGATATCAATGGAGAAAATACGGACAAAAGGTCACTAGACATAATCCTTCTCCTAGAGCTTACTACAAGTGCTCTTTTGCACCAAATTGCCCAGTTAAAAAGAAGGTGATTACCCAAATCTAACATCTCTCTCTACAGAATTTGGTGAGATCTGAAAGAAAATACTCCCTCCTTCCCAGAAAATTAGTCCACTTCAAAAAGACATACAATTTTCGAATCAAAAGCTGAAGTATTTCTTTCCCCAAATTAAAAAGTTCATTGAGCTCTTTAATTTGGTATCAAGAAGTTTTAAATAATTTTGAATTGAAGTAATTTATTTTCTGATCCAAAAAAATCGCATGTCGTTTCGTAGTGGACTAATTTGCCTTGGTTGTGTTTTGTCTCTCTCATATATGTTTAGGTGCAAAGGAGTGTGGAAGATCCATCTTTGGTAGTAGCAACCTATGAAGGAGAGCACAACCACCTCCACCCCAATTCTCAAACTCAAATGTCTTTGGGCTTCAACCACTTAGGCATGATTCCATGTTCAATCTCCAGCCCAACCTATACCAACTCTTCAAGCATAGGCCCAAACCAAGGCCCAGATCTTCTTTTGATGAAGCCCACTGGATTAACTAGCACCGATGGCGAGAAGTCCAGCCCGGGAATCGATGTAACGGAATTTCAACAGCATTTGGTTGAAAAGATGGCAAATTCCTTGACAGGAAATCCCAGTTTTACTTCAGCACTTGCCGCAGCAATTTCAACCAGGATTCTTGACAGTGATTTTACGGAAAATTGGGAAAACAACATCTAATTTTTGTTTTCTATTTTTGTTTTCAATTTTTAAGATCATTGTTGTAAAACTCTTTGGAATATAGTCACGAGGACCTACCGATGTGAACATTGTTTGTTTGTTTTTTTCAATAAACTGACTAGAGTGTTGAACAATGAGCCTACAATCCAGGGTTATAAATATCGAGAATTGCATGTGGTATCCCAATCTTACTGTATCCTCCATATCTCCAAGGTGCTTGAAAGGCATGCCATATTTGTGCTGTACTGATTCGGAGGGAAAGGTGCAGAACTTTGTGAAAGCTGTAATGGAATGAAATGTAATGGAGGAAGAGGGGCTGTGATTTGGTGTCTTATAGCAGGAGCGGTGTGATTTTAGCATTTTGTTTGACAACAGGGGATGGGATTTCCCATTCAAGCTATGCATGTTTTCTCTCCAAAACCTAGTGATTTCCTCCGAGTCTACTGTTGTGCTTTCCGTGTCACACATATATGCACACAAAACGCACACAAGAATCTGAGGAAAAACTCTGTATTGTATATAGAAAAATTCGCAATCCATATACAAAATACTTGAAATAACCTCTCCAGGAGCCACAACCGGCTCCCTCTCCGGGTTTGGCCTCCCCTTTCACACTCTCAGCCTGTCCGGCTCACATTGTGCTACCACACTACAATAAGAAGAGACAACAAGCGTATTTAAAGACCTAGGGTAACTCTAAGGAAACCCTAGCGAACTTTGGGCCAAAGCCTCTCCGGCCCACACGAGGTGGACCCAACATCCACATCAGCCATTGCATTTAGTTTTGGGGTTTGATTAATGAGTTTTTAAGTAGTACATGTGTCTGTTTGATGTTTCGATAACTAAGGCTAAAAGTTATGAGTGACCTTGTCTGCCCACGCCAGCGCCGGAGCGCGTGATTTTGGTCCCCCAGTGGGGCAATTCTTTGCTTACAAAATAGAGCACCACACAAAATATACCCATGGCCATGAGTAGGGCTGCAAATGAACCGAGCCGTTCGCGAACTATTCGAGGCTCGTTCGAGTTCGACTCGTCTACTAAACGAGCCGGACCTGAACCCCAATTTTAGGCTCGGTCCATAAACGAGCCGAACTTGAACTCGACGATATTCGGCTCGGTTGGGCTCGCGAACCTAGAGTATACATATATTTCATAAGAATTTCACATATGACCTTGGACATGTAAGAACTTTTACATGTTCATGATGAAAATTTTATATCTTATATGAATATAAAAATTTTAAAAGTACTACAAACTTAAAATTTTGATATATTTTCATAATTTTATATATGTATGAGCTTATTTATGTGCAAAATAAAAATTTAATTTACAATTTTAGACCTGTATGAGAGCATAAATATACATTATTTTTGTCTCGTTAAGGCTTGTGAACATGTTCGAGTTCGAATCAAACCTAGGCTAGCTCGGCTCGAGATCGGCTCGTCAAATTTTAGTGAGTTCGAGCTCGGCTCGAGTTCGTTTAAAACCTTAACGAACGAACTTGAACATTCTAAAGTTCGGCTCGATTCGGCTCGTTTGCAACCCTACCCATGAGTTTTATGAATCAGAACTGACAATCGGGCTTTGGCACTGTTGAAAGGCATGAAAACAGAAAAAACTGTGAAGGTAACGAACGAGGTTTGCTGTTGAATTGTTAAAGCGGGTTGAAAGTGATTTCCCAACAGAATCCAGGGGAGGTCAATGTAATTTGCCCCAAACCTTATAAATAGGAGGTTAGAAGGCTATCTCCAACCTTTTTCCAACGATCTCTCCATGGCAAACTCTCCTTCCAACGTTCAGCCGCCGATGAGCGCCGTCGCCTCAGGACCAGATACCATCACCAACGTAAACCCTCCTCCGCTCTCTTCTCCTTCGACATGTCTACCTGCTCAAAACCCTAAAAACGAACCCAGGATGACGAAGAAGAGGTCAATAGCATACGTGGATGGCGACGATACCTTGGATGGTAAAAATGGTAAAAGGCATCTCTCTAATGAAGTTGAACCATTCGTGCCTCGTAATTTTACAAAAGAAGAGAGGTGGATTCACAACAAGGTAGCCATGGAGAGTGATGTACGTATCCCTATCCCTCTCACACAATTAATGACAACTCCATATTCAGTCCAATCATACTTCTATTCATCAGTGATTTTCGTCCTAATTCCTTCTTTGCTGTTAAAAACAGAAGATTTTTTTTTTGGGTAAATAAAAACAGAAGATTCATTTATGTGTATATGTATATGTGTGTAATGTGCATGAGGAATGATCTAGAAAGAAAAGGAAAGTGGGATGGTGGATTGTGTTTTGAGACATGGAGGAGGTGGATAGTTTTAAGCAGTTTACTAACTGTAAATTTGAATGGGTGGATTAATTTCATCCTTTTTGTAATTCAAGTAATAAAATGGAGCAGTCGTATTTTTGCTTCATCATGGGTGTAGTTGGCATGTAAAAGACTGGGTGGCCTCACCATATATAAACGTCACCAGAATGGGGTTTATCTATTGTTTTAGTCTAGATGTCTATGCTTAATTGTGTCTGTTCTCATATTGAGTCTCAATATTGGTCTGATAGTGTACTGTTTTGTACGAGCAGAATTTTGATTGTGTGGACGTTCCCCCTGAGGTCTGTTGCCCAGGTTTACTCTTCCCAGTCCACATCGACCAACTTCCTGATTACGGAGTGGAGATTTATGAGAATATGGCAAAGTTAGCTCTTAACAGCTACAACAAGCAACATGTATGTGTACAAACTTTTTGGTTCATTAGATTCTACCTGCCCTTACCACTTACCTCTGTTTCTTGGTAGCGGGTGTAAATTCTTAGTTTCTTACTTGAGTTGTAGGGCACGTCGTTCCAATGTGTCAAGGTCCTCAAAGCCACCACCAGGCTGGCTGGCCATGAGCTGTATCATATTACCTTTCAGGCCAAGGATGATGTGGCTGGTTCTACCCCCCATAATTTCCAAACTACCATATCTTCTTTTGATGGTGAGGACACAGTTGAGCTTTGCAGGTTTGAGCAAAAACCCAAACCGCTTGAAGGTACATGCTAAGCCAAGCCTCTTCATTTAGAGTGCTTAATTTGCAATCACTTCCATTCACAAATAAGTTTGAGCCACAAATGTACCCTAACTTCTAAGTAGTTTGTTCTTGTGCTCTATATCAATTTTAAATTGGTGTTTTTACAGCTCTTTAATACCATAGCACACTCACATTATGACTTCAAGAAGTCCCCACACAGGCCCAACTAGTATCGTTGAAATGAGCTTCTCAGCTTTGTCTCTCAATAGATTGCTTGATGAGGAAGAATCCTGCCATTACCAATCTTATTGCAAGGTTGGAGTTGTCTTAGTTGGCTGGAAAATAAGTAGTAAGGAAGAGAGCAATGACTGTTTTGTGGTTACGGAGCTAAAAGTGAAACTTTATAGTGTATTGCATATAAGTTGGATGAAACGGGGTACTAGCTGAAATTTCAGTACAGAGCAAAGTTCTTTAATTTGGTTCTCAATTCGACTTTTGCTCTTATTTGGGTCGAGGCCTACAAACGTGTGAGATTTCAAGTAGATAGGTAGAGACAACTTGGAAAAGACTGATTATTTGGTTAGCAAAAAACAACAAGGTTATCAGAAAAATAGATACAACTTTTCCCTACGTCTTTACATTTAGCATGGTACGAGAATACTTGGAGACTCGGAAATTCCGGAGGAGTATTCCATGAAAATGGGGGGAAAGGTAAGGGAGCCCTTCCTTTGATTCCTCTAGCAATGTAGTCTTCAATGCTACCATTGAAGGATATGAAGTAACTAGGAGAAGTAATGCTGGCAGATATCCAGTGTCTGTATTTGAGAGAGAGTTGAAATGCCTAGAAAATATCAAGCGCAAGTTGCCAATTGGCAGAGTCATAGGATCCTTTACTAATTTCGGACAATTTCTTGCATGCGGAGAATTTGGTGTGAGATTGGTCTACCATGAGATGATGAATAAAATGTTAGGTTTCGTGGTGAGGACTTGAGATGTTTTTATAATAAATGAAGTTGCAGTGAGAGAGCGGTATGTATTCTGTCATGCAGCTAGGCCTGGAACTTCTGAAACCAAAATAATAGAAGCAGCCTTGACTACACCTAGAAGCTTACTAAGATAAGGTCAAGATTTTGCTGCTGGTAGGAAGTCAGGACACAGGACCACTAATGTGCCAGGCTTGTATGTGTAAGAGCTAGTCCAATGCAATATGGAAAATGAGTACTCTCATCTCCATAACTAGAGCCCGTTGCTTCTTTTTTTTTTTTTTAGGCCTTTGATTTAATTACTTAATAACAACTAAGGTTGGTCTATTTACCCAAAAAAAAAAAAAGAACTAAGGTTGGTCTGCGATGCATTTGATTTCTATTTAACTTCTTTTTTCCTTTTTTTTTTTTTTTTGGGGGGGGGGGGAGGGGGCATAGTTTCTATTTTTAACTTGAGTGTGTATTTAAATTGTACTCTGTTTGTTTGTTTCTTGTGATTGCTGCTACAATCAGGTGCGTGGGCCATTTTGCTTAGCAGTATGGATCCATAACAAGACTTTCAACATGTTTGACGACAGTGCGAGGTAAATATTCCTTCTCTTATAGGGAAGTTTGATGCAAAATGCATGCCTTGGAATTGGAACCTCCATCTTGATTTGCTCATTCCTCGACTGGCAGACTTATTTGGTTTATGTATCTTCTGTTTATATAGTTTCCTGAGCAATATGTTGAGAGTTCGCATTGGTTTTTGTATCATCTTGATTCACTTGCTATGCTTTTATTGCTCAATTAGAAGATGCTTAGGGATAGAACATGTTAAGCCAAGCTTCTTCATTTAGAGTCTGCTTAATTTGCAATGACTTCCATTGAAAAGTAAATCCAGGCCAAAAGCCCTTCAAAGTAATGGGAACTTTGTATTTGAATACAAACATTGCACATGAAGTCCTAAATGTAGTCTGTTGCAAGCAGCAATTAGAGCGACCCGTGATTTTGTTAAACTTAGGATTCTCTTGTGGTATTTGCAGGTCTTGGGGAGACATCTCAGGAGCTTTGTAAGGGTGATATGGTTATGTAACTTTGAAGTCTATGTTGGTATTTTGGTGACTTATCTTCTTTACATCCAGTTTGAAAACGCCATTAGGTTTGATTTTGTGGTTGGTTTTGTCGAACGAATTTATTCTTTGCTTATTACGGGGTATTTGTTTGTAGTATGGGTATCGTTGTTTGAAGATTGTATGCATGTACAGATTCTAAAGTTAACACTTCTTTATGCAAGTAAAGATTGTATGGGTAGCATTAACGGGCTAATATATGTATGCACATACGAGGAGTAGTAGGGTTCAAGAAAACTTTTCCCGAAAATGTTCAAGAAAGAGAAATGAATGGCTCACTGTTCATTTTAGGGAAAAGTTTTCATGGACAACATTTTCGATGCACGTACAGATACTTCTATTGGGTAGCTGTTGCTAATTTAGGGGTTTATTCATGGAGAATTTTTTGTGTGCTGGACGGGTACCTAGCCGCGTCCGAGCCGTCCAAACAGATGCGCCTTCCAAACGTGTTTTGGATGGCCTATATTTGTTGGGGTAAATTTGCACCTAAAATTTATTAAAAAAAATGTCACCCTTCAATCTATGCCGTCTAAAACATGATTGGATGGTTTGGATGCCCCGACAGATACCATGTGACAGTACCTGTTCGGCATGCAAAATTTTCTCCTATTCATGTAATGATACTCAAGTTGGATGGCTCTTCCCAACAGTGTTTCGTTTGTGGTTATCTTTTTTGTAATTCCCTCATTGCTTCTGATCATTTTATTCACCACATGTCAATCTGTAAATTATAGTAGTACTACTTCAGTGGAGTATCATTTATTTCGGCCCTAGCTTGTTGGGCGTCTCTTGTGGTAGCGTACAACATGCACGAAGCAGGTCCTGAGACCGTAGCATATAACAAGGGGCCTCTAAGTATGGTCTTGACGTTGACTTTGTAGCTCTCCACATGTAATTAATCATTCATAAAATTAGATTGATCGGACATTGATAATAATCAGATTAAATCCTTGAGTTTGAAAGAAAAAAATACTTTAGTTTAATAAAAGGGTAATGTTAATGCCAAAACTGTTTTTGATTATGTCAAAACTCAAGAGCATGAAATGCTTGCACTTATGTGTAAAGTATACAAACTCTTTATACATTGAAATTTTGGCATTATCCAAAATAGTTTTGGCATTCTCACTATCCTAATAAAATTTATTGAACAACACCTATGGATATTTGTGTTTGGCCTATAAATACAAGCTTGGAGGAGCATTCTATGCATCCAACACACTTCCAGGAGCAATACTCTCAACCTATCAAAAGGTCTATATCTCTCAAAGCTAGAAATCAAGTTCGCTATTCTTACACTTTCAAAATTGCCATGTCTTATATTTTGATCTGCATTTTTCTCATACAAACCTTGTAGTAGTGTTGTGATACACTAGATATTTCTAAGTGAGTGATTAGGGGTTAAAGACTTGAGAGCTTAGAGCCAAAATAAAAATTAGTAGTTCGGTAAGTTTTCTTTCTTAGGCTATGTTTGGAAGTTGAGGAAAGAAGTGGAAAAGAAGAGAAAATTAAAAAAAAATTCTCTCATTTGTTTGGTTTCCAAATAGAAGGAGAAAGGAAAAGGACGAGAAAATGAACTACTAGTATTTTTTTTTTTCTCTTCGTCTCTCTTCCATCGGTGCAAATTTTCCTCTAATCTTTCACAAACCAAACAAAAGAAAAAAAGGAGGTTTCTTTCCCATTTCTCCTTTTTTATTTTTTCTTCCCTTTCTCTTCTCTTCCACGACTTCCAAACACAGTTAGAAGTGGTAATTGATATTCACACCCCCAAATTGTTATCCACACCCCATTTTTTGTCTTCTAGTGAAATTTTCATATGAAAATTTCACTAGAAGACAAAAAAGGGGGTGTGGATAACAATTTGGAGAGTGTAAAAATCACTCTCCTTAGGATTTTGGCATAAATCCTAGCGGTTTGCTAGTTTCTCGGGAAAGCTAGTATGTAATCCACATTTGAAGTTCTAGTGGAATTGTCAATGGGCTTACTTGAGAAGTGAAGTATGAGATGATGTGTGGTACGAATACGGGACCCCAACTCCGTGTAAAGGCATATTGTTTATATTTAATACACATCAATTAAAATTGTCTATTCAATTTTCTTAAAATTTATCAGAGCTATAAGGTCTAGGTTTTGTGGGAAATTCGCTCTCTGGCGGGCGGCCAAGCATCGCCACCGTTCACGGAGCACTCACATCATCTAATTGGCTTGCTTCAGCCTTCACACTGGAACTCTACCATCCCTATCTCATTCCTAGCTCTTGGGTTCTCCCGATTCTCCCTCCTGGCTCCTGGTTTCTCGTTGTTGGCTCTTAGCTCTCTCTCCAGGCTCCTAGTTTAGGCACTTTGTAATAGTTTTTTCTTCCTTCAAACAAGGCCCCTGGAATCTTCAAAGGTGTGCCAAAAAATCAAGCAAAACGAAGTAGTTTTGCCGCACACCACCTACCGCACAACACCCACCTTGATTCTAAAGGGCATGCCATGTTTATGCGGTGATTTGGAGGGAAAGGTGCAGAACTTTGTGAGAGTTGTAATGGAATGAAATGTAATAGAGGAAGAGGGGCTGTGATTTGGTGTCTTATAGTAGGAGTGGTGTGATTTTAGCATCTTATTTGACAACGGGCCAGTGATTTCCTCCAAGTCGACATCAGCCATTCCGTTTATTTTTGGACGAAAGGTGATGGTAGGGGTTTAATTAATCAGTTTTAAAATAGTGCATGTGCCTATTTGATATTTCGATAACTTGGGGTAAAAGTTGTGAGTGACCTTGTCTGTCCACGCCGGCGCCGGAGCGGGTGATTTTGGTCACCCAGTGGGGCAATTCTTTGCTTACAAAACAGAGCACCACACAAAACATACCATGAGTGTTATGAATCGGAACTGACAATCCGGCTTTGGCACTGTTGGATGGCATGTGAAAAGAAAAGGAAAAACTGGTAACAAACGAGGTTTCCTGTTAAATTGGTAAGGAGGGTCGAAATTGATTTTCCAACATAATTCAGGGGAGGTCAGTGTAATTTACCCGAAACCTTATAAATACTGTAGGAGGTTGAAAAGGCTGGCTCTGTTCCTTTCCAACGATCTCTCCATGGCAAATTCCCATTCCGACGGTCAGATGGCCGACGTCGCCTCAGGACCAGAAACCATCACCAACGTAAGCCCTCTTCCTCTCTCTTCTCCTTCGACATGTCTAGCTGTTCAAAACCCTAAAAACGAACCCAGGATGACGAAGAAGAGGTCAATAGCATACGTGGATGACGACGATTCCTGTGATGGTAAAAAAGGTAAAAGGCATCTCTCTAATGAAGATGAAGAAGAACCATTCGTGGCTCGTGATTTTACAAAAGAGGAGAAGTGGATTTACAACAAGGTAGCCATGGAGAGTGATGTACGTATCCCTATCCCTCCCACGCAATTAGAACTTCATATTCAGTGCAATCATACATCTATTCATGAGTGATTTTCGTCCTTCCTTCTTTGCAGTTAGAAACAGAAGATTCATTTATGTGTATATGTATATGTATATGTATATGTATACGTATGTGTGTGTAATGTGCATGAGGCATCTAGTTAGTTGCTGAAAGAGAAGGAAAGTGGTATTTTTGCTTCATCATGGATGTAATTGGCGTGTAAAAGACTGGGTGGCAGTGGTATTATTTTAGTCTAAATGTCTATGGTTAATTGTTTCTATTCTCATATTGAGTCTCAATATTGGTCTATTGTGTACTGTGTTTTGTACGTGCAGAATTTTGATTGTGTGGACGTTCCCCCTGAGGTCTGTTGCCCAGGTTTACTCCACCCAGTCCACATCGACCAACTTCCTGATGACATAGTGGAGATGTTCGAGGATATGGCAAAGTTAGCTCTTACTAGCTACAACAAGCTACATGTATGTATGCACAACTTTTTGGTTTGTTAGATTCTACCTGCCTTGCCCCTCTGTTTCTTGGTATTGGGGGTAAATTTCTTACTTGAATTGTAGGGCAAGTCGTTCCAATGTGTCAAGGTCGTCAAAGCCACCGCCAGGCTGGCTGGCCGTATGCTGTATCATGTTACCTTTCAGGCCAAGGATGATGTGGCTGGTTCTACTCCCCAAAATTTCCAAACTACCATATCTTCTTTTAATGGTGAGGACAGAGTCGACTTGTGCAGGTTTGAGCAAAAACCCAAACCGCTTGAAGGTTGTAGCGGCCGGCTTCACCATGATCCGTCTGGCCCCCCCATCCACTGCTGGGTTCACCAGCATCGAATGGGTGATACCAAGGACCAAGCCCGAGATCGGGGCACAGTTAAGAGAGGGGTGGCATCCAGCCCGTCCTCGGCAGAGGGCGGCGCGCAGGGGT
>JAXBDA010006228.1:0-21465 GCA_036023075.1 Gaultheria prostrata | reverse complement strand
CCTCACATTTCCCTAATGTTATTCCGGAAAAATTTATATAAAAACGCGGGTCCTTATACCATCATTTTCCAATTCCTCCAAACATTTTCTTGAAGTTTGAAGATTTTTAATCGAAAAAATTTTACTACGAAATTCCGGGTCTTTACAACGCAACTATTTGCTTCCTGAAATTCCACTGGAAAATGTTTCCAACCGGTAAAATATCCTTGTAAAAGTCCACAAACGTTGAAGAAGCCTTGAAAATCAAACGATTTGTTCCATTATCAATTGATTCTCCAGCAATGACCCTATTGCCTCGACTCGTTTGCAAATAGAAGAAGCCACCATGCGGATAAAAGTTCTGAGGATGCTTGACAAAGAACGAGCGGATGAAAGGTTCTTGCACAGCCATGACTTCAATAAAACATAAATATTATCGGATCAAAATGATACATACAAGATATTAAAATTAAAGCAATATAAACTAACCTTACAAGTGATTAAAGCTAAAGCAATATAGACTAATCCATTACTCATTACCCAAAAGCATATGAGCTAGTGAAAGCAGTACAAAACAAAAAGAATGCAAGACATGGGGCCTGAAGTAGAGAAAAATAAACATAAAATCGTATCAGCCATAATTTTCCTCAAAAACTCCAAGCCGTAGCCATGAAGCCACCAACGTGCATTAGCAATTTTACAACAGGACAAAAACATAGATGAGTAGTCCGCTGCAAAAAATTCAAATCATCTTCATGCACAGACTATTTTATAGTGTTCTCCTATTCAATGGGTACATATGAAGCTCTAAACCACAGATATTTTAACAGATAATAGAAGAAATTCTATGAAACCAACATTTAACAATACTCCATGGATAAAAAGCATCTCTTCTCCTAGTGTTACAGAGTGTAAAACAAAAGGTTGAATTTACCTGAACCAAAAGGAAGATAAGACACTAAAGCATAACTCCTGTAAACATTACGCAAATACGACATCAACCCAAAGTAGATCAGAGATTCGTTCAAAGAAAACCAAAATTATTGATAAATGAGAAACGTAAACGAAAAATCGAAAATGAAAGCCTCAAAACTACAAAGAGTATTTCGTACCAGATATTAGAAACCAGTAACCCTAATACGAATAAATAGAGAAACAAACACAATATAAAGGCATAAAAAGCAAGAACTCGGCAATTACTCACCCTCAAAAGAAGACACAGCAGAACCATCTTATCACAATACATATTGGGCGCCAAAACCATCTCTACCTGACGCGATGAACGAGAGAGATACGAAGGAAGGACGACACAACTGTAAAAGCAAATCTTCATCATTTAATACCAATCGAACCTGATGGACGAACCAAACGAAGGACAACCCTGCGAGATACGAGCAAAATTCGTTTAGGGTTTGCAAATAGAGGAACCAAACGAAGCACAACCCTGCGAATTACGAGCAAAATTAGAGGGATATAAATTTCTCTAGGGTTTGCAAATACAGCTTGCTAAGGGGAAAACGAAGTACAGAGACGTACATACAGAGACGTACAGCGGCATCATATGCTGAGGGCGTAGTTCAACCCAACAAATGAAGGGCAGCTTTTGTAATTTGGGCGACAAAACCAAGGACAAATTCGGGTAATTTACAAAAGCTGTTGAAGGGCACATTTTGTAATTGGACCCAAATCGAAGGGCAAAATCGGTAAAATTGAAAAAATCGAAAACAACGATGAAATTGACTTTAAGCTTCTTAGTCTTTATAGGTTTTTGGATATATATATATATATATATATATTTATTTATATATCTTGAAACCTTAAAGGATCTTAATCCACTTATTTTTCTCCTTAATTGGGAGTTGGGTGCTAAATATTTCTGCTGCCGGTCAATTATGTGTGACTCATAGCACAACACGTGGCCAAACGATTAAAGCAACAGATTCGAAAGACACCCCCATTTCTATTAAGACGAGTACCTTAGAAAATCCATCTCTCCGGTGATATTGCCGTTCGCTCCAACGGTGGCATGTCGATTTATGGTTTTTCACCAGATGTTACAGTGTCCTTCCTATGTCATTCTGATCAGGAGCGAGCAAACCGCAGCTCTCATCCATGTTTGCAATAGTATTATTTGAGCAGGTTTTACGCCATAATCAATGGAAAATGGGTTAGTTGTTCCTAACTTTCTGCTTTGCCAATTTTCTCCCAGATTAAGACCTAAGAAGAGTTAAAGATTGACGCATCAGCATCCCATAATCAAAATGTCAATTTTGCATTTGTTCTAGGGGTGTCCACGGATCGGATCCGGATCCGAACAGAACTGCTCAGAGCGGATTATAGTTTTTAAGATCCGGAACCATCCGTAGGTGACATACGGATGGATCGGATCGGTTACGAATCGGATCAGCGGATTTGACAGATTAAAGAAGGATTATTGGGTGGATTGAGAGGATCCGATCCGAACCGGATTCGGAACCGCCAGATAAGAAATTCTCGATCCAGAACCGAACCGAACATTCACGGATGGGTTAACAGACGGATCGGATTGGACGGATTGAGCAGATTGGATGATCCGCAGGACAACCCTAATTTGTTCGATAGATTTAAGCTCCCAACCTTACCCTGACTTATCTTTCTATAGGTTAATTTCAGACGGTATCCTTTAGCTGTTGGGAATCCAACCAAACCAGCGAGCATACAATCGCAAAGAATAATCAAGAACAATAAAAAGAAACACAAGACACAGAGATTTCATGCGGTTCCAACTTTAGCAAGTCATTCAATCGTAGAGTACAAGGTGTTGGGGTGTTTCACTTTCACAATGATGAAAGAAGTATCAACTTGGAGTGCCTAGTTATTGCTACATAACTACAGTCTACAAGAAAAGCGTACAAAAGAAAATCTTGAAAAACGCACAAAACGAGTCATTCTGTGTGTCAGACTGTTCGAACGATTATGACCCCTCGTCGTTTGGAGACCAACATAAGCTTATTGGTCCTATTTGATTTATGCATTTGATTGTTTGTTGTGTTAGTCATTTAATAATACCTAAAGCAATTATGAGAATAAAGACATGAAAATAATATTGGTGGTTCCATATTACGCCTTTGTCTTTTATTGGTTAATGCCTGTACATGGACTTATATTCTCTATTAAGAAGAGAAATGAAGGCCTTGGATTTAACTTGGGGACAAATTGATTACTTTTGTTTTTTTAGGTGCTTCGGAATAGCAAACAAATTGAATCAAATTGAATACGATTGGTGACGGAGATGGTAATTTCGGGCCCCGACCCCATGCCCTAAGAAGTCCCCTTGTCAACAAATGATATTTGAAAGTAAGATTTCCCTGAGCTGAATCACGAATAATGGTAGAGAACAAATTGTCTTTGTCGGTGTATCCGAGGAGCCAAAAAGAGAAGAAAAAAGAGATACATTTGGATAAAGCAAATGTATATTCTATAAATGTACCTTATTCCAAATTAACTGACTACTTGTGTAAACGCATAAAAGAACATGGAGATGGGAACATGAATTAAAGAAGATAACAAGATAATTCTCTCATAACATCCAACTGAGATCCGCTGAAGTATGCATCCAGACCGGTTCAATCCACACAACAATTGTTGAACATTCCTTGTTATTTCAAGGACAGGTCCATTTATCCAATTGAAATTGGTTATTCAGACAGCTCCTGAAATGATTATGAATTTCATCCTTTGTATCATTATAGGCACCACACCATGCATGACCATTGAAAGTGTTGAAGACTTCCATCTTGTTTTGCAGTAGCAGAAAAGCTATCTGTGGGCAAGCTCTCATAAGGGATTCCACATCAAGTTGCCAGAATGCATTACAGAAATTTCTTGTAACCTTGAGAGGTTCCTCCAATAAAACCTCATTGAAAACGTTTCCATGAACACACAGGTAAACTTGGGTCCCACACCAAATAAGGTAGGACACCAGAGTAACTTGAAAGCGCTGAAAATCCCACTCACAAATAATGTATTCACCACATGACCAGATTACAAACCTAACAACAATACTTCATTAAAAACTGCAAGCAACCCACACGAACAGATTACAAACCTAAGAATAATACTTCATCGGGTTAACAGCCCTTGAAGCATAGAACATGAAATCATAGATTCAAACAAACATGGTTACATGAATTTAAACAAACCACCACCCTAACGTAATATTAAACTAACGCTCAATCCAAGATAGATTTCTCAATCACGCATTAGACGTTTGGCAGGGTGATATTCAAATAGGGCTTCTTTGGTTTAGGTTGCCATACAACAATCTCCTTTAGTATGAGGCAGCTACCGACATTAAGTATCATTGGAAACACTCCATCTTACAAAGCAAGCTAAGATGGGGACCAACCCACATGGCCATGTCATTGTGTAGTTCCATCGACACTATAATTGATACATACTTTTTCAGCCTTATTCAAGGCAGTTTGGAATACAAAGCTTTTACAAAGTAATTTGACTTACAGGGGGACCCGCCCACATGGTCGTGTCATTGTGTAGTTCTGTCGGCACTATAATTGATACATAATTTTTCATCCTTATTCAGCTTTGATAGGAATCCAAAGCTCTTACAAAGAATGCCAAGATGGGGACCCGCCCACATGGCCGTGTCATTGTATAGTTCCGTCGACACTATAATTGATACATACTTTTTCAGCCTTATTCAAGGCATGTTTGGCATCCAAAACTCTTACAAAATAATATGATTTGCAGGGGGACCCGCCCACATGATCGTGTCATTGTGTAGTTCTGCCGGCGCTATAATTGATACAAACGTTTTTAGCCTTATTCAGCTAAGATTGGAATTCAAAGCTTTTACAAAGCATGCCAAGATGCGTGACCACACAATGACATCCATTTATTGTAGCTTTTGACCAATCATTCAATGACAACCCTTGCATCTAGACATGCAATGACACTTGACCACACAATGAATCGGTGACTTGTCAATTTTAAATGTCCACCAGTGACTCGATGATGTGTTAGCTTTATACAGCCTTATTCACATGACATCACTTTGAACATCCTTTTAGAACCTGCACAATTCAGCCTGCACAACCTTTATTTTAAATTTATACCACCTTATTCAGTTGTGTATAAATTAATTTCCAACTTTTCACATTTGTATATAACACTCTTCAATTTTCAGATACGTGTATTACAATGGCAAACAGAGGTTCAAGTTCTAGGGTTTGGTTACTTCCTCGGTTCAAGGACCTGTACTGGAAAGAAAAAATTACTAGTGCAGAAGATTACTATGTTGGTCTTCGACAAGAATGGAAGTTTAGGGTTGAAGAGCAGGAGGGATTGGTTGCTGATTTACATAACATGGGAGTAAGAGTTCCTCATCGCCGGTCGCGGGATATGCCACCAACAAATAGGCGTGACTATGAAGCCGCTGTGGCCCGAATAAAAAAGGAGAATAATAGGATGTTAATGGGTAGGAATAGATATTTCCTACTTCAGCTAGCAACTGAGATGGCAGAGGCAAATGACCGAGAACTAATGAAAAATGAGCGTAACAACGCGTTGAATAATGAGAAGTACCTTTCCGACTGCGTTATGTCTGACGAGGACATGTAGATTTTCTACTATGTTATGTGATGTATTACTTCTACGTTAAGTACTTGAAGTTATGTATTTGTAACCTTTTAAGTTTGTTAATCGGTGTGTCAGTTTTAAGTTAATTAAGTTAAGTGATGTATTGATTATATTGCTAAGTACGTTAAGTTTGTTGTGTTTTTTGATTAACCCTTAACTATCAGAACAATTACCCTTAAGGTTAGAAAACAAATATTTATTACCATTAAGGTCAATCACTCTTTTTTGGGGTTTAGGCATTTAGGGTATCATACGGTTTCATAGGGTTTTAGAAGTTTATGCACTTTCATATGGTTTTGAGGGTTTAGGCACTTTTATTAGGGTACCCTAGGCTTTAAGTTTAGGCATTTTCATAGGGTACCCTAGGGTTTAGGTTTAGGTGCACTTTCCTATTATAGGGTTTTAGTGGTTAGACACTTTCATAGGATACCCTAGGATTTTAGGCACTTTCATAGGGTACCCTAGGGTTTAGGGTGCACTTTCCTATTACAGGGTTTTAGTTGTTTAGGCACTTTCATAGGGTACCCTTGGGTTTAGGCATTTTTATACGGTTTTGGGAGTTAAGGAGAGAAAGATTGTGCCCATGTGGGGTGGAGAGAGAGAGAGATGGGACGGCCTAGGCGGTGTATTGGCCCAATTATATTTTTCGTGCTTTTTGGTGCTGGCAGTGCATTTTGGAATTTTTTTTTTTTTTTTTTGGGGGGGGGGGGGGGAACTGGCGGTGCATTGGCCTAATTTTTTGTACTGGCTTGTGCATTGCCCCTAACTATCTAATTAATGATGGTGCATTGGCCTAATTTTTTGTACTGGCCTGTGCATTGCCCTTAACTATCTAATTAATGATAAGAAGAAATTGCAGTGAATGTCTAAAATATGGTGACAACTTGAGACTGGAATTAATATAGAGAGATTGGTAGTACAAGAAAACAAAAGTCAAGTCCAACAGTGACACCACAATACAAAAGGAAATGAATTGCAGAATTAAAATAACTTACAGTTCCAATGGTCGCATCACTTCCATGATTTTTGATCTTCCAATGCTTGCATAACTTTCACAGTTCTTCATCGTCATCAGACATCTCAATGTCGGATTAAACGTCTTCATTCATACTAGCCTCCAAATAGAAATGAGCTTCATCCATTAACCCCTCCTCTCTCTGTTCATTTGCTAAGCGTTGATAGTTATATTGAGACAAACGCATCTCCATGCGATTGACTTCTTCACGAATACGATGCAAGGCTCTTTGCAACAATTGTGGAGTATCAGTCGCCATGCCAACTGCTCGGCGATGTGGAATTGAGATGTTGAATGATCGACAAACGAATATTAGAACTTCAAATAGTTCAATTCGATACTGATACTCACTTCACATTTCTATAACGACCGTGGGTGTGTAGCGCGTGTTTGGGTTCAAATGGTATTCAAAATCATTATCAAGGTGGCAATGACGCCCAATTGCTTCGAAAGTAGATTAGGATTTGAGTGTTCAGAGGAAATACGTTCAATCCCTTTCATGAGAATTTTCAAATGTATTCAGGACCCTCATTAATTATTCTCAACTATCAGCTATATTAAAAAAAGTACATAAAAGCTGTCTTAACTCGGATACAGATACAAGTATGTATTCAACTACCATTATCTCCCTACCCTAGACTAAAAATGACAATTTAAAGGGATAAAATTTCTTATGGACATCCTAAAAAAATAAACACCGAAAACAAGACAAACATAAAACTAAACAATAGAAACAAAAATAATAGGTCTCATAGACACATCTTGTGCCATGGATTTTAATCCCAAGTTCTAGATATGTAGAAGATATTGTGCAAAATCTTTGACCATATCTATTTATTTTTAGAAATTCATAAAGCTTCTATATCACAACTAAACTACCAGTATAAGATGCAACGCCAAAAACCCATATACAAGACTAAAGATTAGTAGCCCTAAAGTTTAAACGATGACACATAAAACAACCCAAACAATAACCCGAGCAAGACAAATGACCAAACTAGTATAACAGAACAAAAACAAACATAAAAGAAAGCGATAATAGTGAGCACAAGACTCTGTGCTTGCATAGAGGAGCTAACTAGTAAAAGTAAAGAAAGGACACAACTTATAGTTCAGCTTATCAATGCATGATGCAGGTGTAGAGATTTCCTCCACTTTGCGAGAAAAGGTAATTGGTTATCCAAGATCGAGAGTAAAAGGTCACGCTGAAGCTACTGAGAGTCTGAAATATTAACATTTGGCACTATATACAGGCAGCCAACAGTAGTTTAATAATGGTTCCACCCCTTTACTTCTTTATTATCGAACCAGTTGTTACCAATCAAATAAAGTGTCATACTAATATATCTCATGAATATATATTAAACTGTTGCTCTTACCAACACCTCGACAACTCCTCCAGTACTTTGGAAACCTTGCTTAGCCCGGTGAAGGATTGTCTATGATCAAGTGCGTGTGTCTCCTGTACCACTGCATGTAAGGGTCATTGTATCCTACAACCTTATCAGTCCTTTGGTCGTCTACAACACGATTCCTGCATTGCTCCCATGTGAAGATGAACAAGGCATTTTCCCTGCCCCAATCCATGTTCGAGTGCCCATGCCTATCCAAACCGTGCAACCTCCGGTCAGTGCCAAACCGATCCGGTACTCCCTGTAAGCATCCAAATTGACAAAGGACTCGCTGAGGCAGATGCCACTCCACCAACTCGAAGCATATTAGTGGCACATTAGACATCCAAATATCACTCCCAGCACGATAATAATCAGGTAAAGCTACCATGACCTCTTCTCCATAAGGCTCCCTTACAAACTGAAAAGGAAACAAGCAAAAAAAATTTTGGGTTACAAAAAATAGAGCCTTCACAAAAGTAGTACTCTAACAAAACATGGTAAACTTAGAAACGTGTGAACTATAACCTCATCATCAGTGAGCCGTTCAAATTAGTCTCTATATACGCAAACTACGTGAGTAGGCACTCGGTCTATGGAAAAACTAACCTTCCACCTATGAAAAGAAACAATTCACAAAATATAAGAGAAAATAAAAATAGAATTATATGTATCATGTACGTTATACCTACTTGCGCAAGTCCTAACAATTGTTATAGTTCATCTTATAAAGGCAGTTGTCCGAGACCTATGTCTTGCAAGCGACATGGGGCAATCCTTGGTAACTCTCCCATGCCCATATCTACGGAACTATGTACAACACTGTTTAGAAGCGTTCAATTTCATAAAAATTTGACTACAAGAGATAAATTCATCTACTATTGTTCAATAGAATTGCACCATATAGTGATATTGTTAAAGTTTACTATTTATCAAAAGCGTTTTCTTTCTTATACATGTCAACTAAACTATAAAAGCAGTAGCGGGCTGCCTGTTTCCTTAGATCCTGGCTTTGTAGCCCGACACAACATATGATACAGCGTGGCCAAAACAAAACTTCCCAGCTGTAGGTCCAACAACAGTCTAAGTCCTTCAAGAACAAGAGAAAAAAGAGCTTCACCAAGCTCTCAGACTTGTCTGGTAGAAGCAACCCCTCAAGCAAACGCAATATGTATGTTCTTGCATAACACTGAACTTCTTTCCTTCGAAGCGTCTTCACGTAAACTTGTTTATATGTGGACAAGTAATAACATTACCTTTAGTCTACCACCTCTGGTATCCAATTCATCCGGATTTACCCCTAGTAAACGTTCGTACTCTTCTGCCCACTCAGTCACTCGGCAGTTGGAGTCAATTCCAGTGACAGGGGCTCTGTCCACCGATAGGCCAAAAACACTGACACATCTTTTAACGTAATGCTGGAATCGATGGGGGGGGGGGGGGGGGGGGAGTGGTATGTGTGCATCTTTTCTCTCCACCTCTCAGCTAGTGATGTGATCAGTGAATGATCCAACCTAATAAAACCGATACATGCCACACCATAAAATCTAGCGCGTATCAGGTATAGAAGAACACGAGGGTGTATTGGAGTATCCCAGAAACCACTGTTTGCCCGTCGGCATGTCAAATAAGTAGTATCCTGTGCAATACGTATAATTGTTAATTTTTCTTGCGATTGAACTAAACACCAAATTGAAGGTAAACATCTTAACTACTAACAAAATTTATGTCCAAAATTTGTTCATCTTGGCTATATGCCTCATGAAAAGTTATTTAAACTTAATTAGATTACAAGCATATATGTCGAATTTATTAGAGTTTGCCGAATTTAGAACTTACATGTTTCTCCCATAGCCGCTCTCATACATGCCCTAACGTCAACAAATGGGCTTCTGCAGGCCCCATCTGTACGTGATCCGTTATTTGCAATGATAATTGATATACACAAATGAAACGATTATTGTTTGGAATTTCATACTATAAATGCTTGAAAAGTCATATATAAACATACACATAACATGAGCAAGAAAATAGCACTTAATGGGGAATAACAAAACATGAAATGAACAAAGTGATGTACCCAAGTGGAAGCATGAAATCTAAAGATACACAATAAAGTGTTTCCAACATACAATATATCCAAAAGATTAAGTTATTATATATTCATATAAAAGTCCATACACACAGCTTAAAAGTACTAAAGTTGATACATGGGAGTTCAGAGACATCAGACAATAACAAGTAGGTAGATCAATCTAAGTTATAACGCTTCTTGGAAGTTGAGCACATCTTCGTTTGTCGTGCCCAGCTTGTTGACACAAACTACAATGCTTGGTCATTCGTTGCCTTGAGATATCCATTTTGTTATTGATGCCATTTAGATTCTTACGACCTGGTTTTTGGCTCCCGCATACGGCCCGGGTTGGACAATAATGTCGGGCGAGTAGGCTCGACCCAATAGTCCTCCTGCGGCATCGGGTCAAATTTAACCTCCCAAACTCTTTTGTACACCTTTAACTTGTACAATCATGCACAGGATTGAATGGATTCAACCTGAGCTCTGCAGTAACAACAAACATGTGGGAACAAGGAAATCTGTAGATTTCGTGCTTCCTGCATGAACAAGTCCTCATGTGTAGTCGAACAACCAGCTTGTTACCCCTTTTTGAGCCACGTAGAGTCGTTGTAACCTCAAACTCTCCATGGATCTTGTAATAATAACATGTAAAAATTAGGATCTCGATATGGTGAAGGCACAATGCTTAACAAGAGGTTGGTAAACATGTAACGACCCCCCTAAGCTGACCTACTAACCCTTTACCTAACCACGTGGATCAAAAGGTTAACCTTGAGTTATATAGTAGCTCGTCAGATTTCCTTATATGTTGCATCCATTTCTGGCAATTGCCCGATGTGGGGCTTTAGCTTCTTAATGGGGATTCACAAAGATGTGACAACCGTCACCTAAGGATCGTTACTATGACGGTGGTCCATCGCTTAAGATCACAACGTCCTCCTTGCGCCATGGTCCATCGCTTCTACTCACCAAGAGATGTGAGACAAGTACCCGCTTAAGCACGTCAAGCTCCCCAAGCTCGTCCTACGTGGGGCCCACCCAAGTATGACAAGCACCTCAAGCTCATTTCTTGTAAGGGCCCACCCAAGCAAGTCTCCTCGCGGAACCAGCTTCACACTTCCGGTTGGTGCAAGGTCTGATACCACTGGTAACAACCCGCCCCAGCTGACCTGCTAACCCTTTGCCTAACCACGTGGCTCAAAAGGTTAACCTCGAGTTATACAGTAGCTGGTCAGATTTCCTTATATATTACATCCATTTCTACCAATTGCCCGATGTGGGACTTTAGCTTCTTAATGGGGGTCTCATAAAGATGTGACAACCGTCACCTAAGGATTGTTACTATGAGGGTGGTTCGAGATTGAAGCGGGTGATTAAGTTAATTTGTAGGTCGCGCATAAGTTTTCAAAACTATCGTTGACAAGGAAAAAATTAAATTAGTAAAGATGTGATTTGTCTTGGTATTAAAATAAAACAAATCAAATGAATACAAAATAAAGAAAGAAAAACGGTGGAGAGGGATGGAAATTTCTCTTAGGAGGAGCTTGGCTGCCACCTCTTGATTATAGCATGACACCTCATGCTTGAATTTTCACCTCAAGCTTAATTAGAGCTAGAGTAGCTAACACTTAGGAGGACTTTAGTTCTAACTTTTGCTCTTGTAACTGCACTGAGAAAGAGAGAGAGAGAGAGAGAAGAGAGGGCAGCCATAGAGTTTCTAGCGCACGGGACTTGACTTCGTCGTTCTTGCTTGAAAACTTGACTTTCAACTAGGAGCCGTTGTTCGCTAAGTTGGAAGTAGTCCGAGACGTGTGTGCCATTAACTGCGTCTTCTGGAACAAGGTGAAATACGCATATATTGTTTACAAATTTGTTTTTGAAGCATTTCTATCTGGTGGAACATTTTAGAATTGTGTTTTAAATTCAATCATGGATATTGGTTAATATGTGAAATGAACTTGGCAAAGTAATATTTATTATGTCGATACGTCTGAACATGTGTTTGGGCTTGAGGACTTTGAACAGACAAAGCCAATTGGTGTTATAAGGGTGGGAGATGCGGGCCAGGTATCTCGATGGTTTGCCCTTATTCCCTTTTATCCTGTAAAGGTCGCTCCCCTAGAATTCTGGTCAAAACATGTTCATGAAAGATGTGCGGAATCGACAAATATTATGAAATGTGATATTTTAATATCATGATGGTTTTCTGCTTAATCCGCTTAATCCTAAAAGGCTAGATTTCATTCTTTGAATGAACTGAAATATTTATTATCTTGTTACCGAAACCCTTTTTATTACTTAGTAACTGAAAAGGATGGTTTACACTTTTGGAAGCATTGACTAAATCCATGATTAGAATGTTTACAAGATATGCGGTGTTTCATACGAGCTTTAGCTTACGAAATTTTAAAACCACACTTTTTAGGTTAGCAGCTGTAGATGTACTTGGCTTTGCTCTCGAGCCGTAGTCTTTTTGCTTATAATTTCTTTTATGTGTATAGTACTATCCAGACTTGTAGACTTTTGTTTTGATAGCCGGTTTGTTCCGATCAGGCCATGTTAATGTATATTAAAGGTGTTAAGTACTTACTTTATTTCCGCACATAGAACTCTGGCATATTTTGGAATTATTAAAATCATGTTTCCGCAACTTGCATAATTTGCTTAGGAAAACTTCTTTTGGTAGTTGGATTTTATAAATTCCCTAAACTGGTTCAAATATTTTCGCATAGGGTGACCTAGATTCACTGGCCGGTCACTAAACCTTTAACCCCCGGGTTTGGGTCGTGATAGAAGTGGTGTTAGAGGTGTAGTTTTCGAAATTAAAAAAAAAACCCAGAGCTATAGGGTCACTGTACATTATATTGCACCTAGAATGATATAGTAGTTCAATACTTGACAAGAGTTTATCTTGTTTGATGAGAATATGGACTCCATTGATACTTTTGATTTTCGCTAGGGACACCATGTGACTTGTTAGATTATTCCACTTTCCTAGAGTATATTGTGAAACCTAGGGTTGTACAATCTGAGTGTACTTTGACATGAGATGGAATTCATTGTTGAGTAAAGGATTTTATTTGTATGGCTAAGTTAATCGTGTGTTTGTGGTGGATGGACTTTGTTATGAAAAATTATTTGTGAAGTCCCTTGAGCCCAGAGACGTTGGGTTGTAGCTACCCGTATACCATATTTCGCTTGTAGTGATGTCTTCCCTACAATAGTACCTGAGCCAGCACCTAGAATTGAGAATTATGTGAAAGGAATTTTGGAATTGGAACTTCTATGTTTTGAGTCTGAAATGGATGTTAAGAAGGCCGAAAGTTAGCAGATTTCACTTATGAAGAATTTTTTTTTTTGTTTTGGTCATTAGTTGTACTAAGTTACATAAGGAGAGTTTGATTGCTCATTTGTTTTAAAGTTCGGTTGACTTGTAGTAGTAACTTATGGAACCTAGAAAGACTGGTGTGGGGTGGGAAATGTGCAAAGTTGATTTAAGGAAGAGAGGATACCGCAGATCGGGTGAGATATGAAACGCACAGAACTTATGTTACTGTTTCAGAAGGATAACATGATTGTGGCCAAGTATGATTGCCATTGATTTTGTAGATTTAGCCCATAGGAGTTGTATTTCATGGAAATTAAACATATGAAGGCAAAGAGGTTTGAAAACATATTGAAGCTTAATAGCTAATTTGAGAATTGAACCTATGAGGACGAAGACTTATGCTTCTGTATTTGATGATAAGGAGTACCAGATGAGTAAGAGGAAAAGTTATGAATGAGTTCAACACAAATTAGATTTGGATTGCGAAATGAAGGGAACCAGGCAAATAAGGATTCTAGTATGGAAAAGTTGAGCAACAACTAGATAAGGACTAGAGTCGTCTGTGGCGCATTTCTATGTCATTGCAGACACAACCATTGTATAAAATATTGTGGGTGATATCATAAGGTGATTCAATGTGACGGGGTGATTTTGTAGAGATGATAAAAGAAAGAAGTATGATTGGGAAGAGATTATTCAGAGGCCGCAGTTTCTAGGAATTCAATTTACCGAGCAATTGCGAGAACAATGATTAGAGTGCACAACAGAAGCGTGGTTATGGCTAAGAACTCTTCAGATTGTATCTTTTGTTTGTCTTCTTTACTCTACGTATTGCTTTTGAAATGACTCCATCGAGCATTCGGGATTTTGATTACTCTATTTATTTTTTACCCCACCTAGTTTCTTTGCTATTACTCCATGGAATCTTTGACTTTGAATTGTTGGTTTTAGCCCACTTGATCCTTCATTGGGTGGCCAATCTTAGATGTTTGGTTTGAAAAGCGTTAGGCCGACGCAGTTTCAAGGCAAATATCTAGATTAGTTCCCACACATCTACATTTGATTATTTCCCAACATTTTGATGATATCTTCTCTTGGTTACACGTGGACATCTTATCAATCTTTATATCTTCCTAAGATTGTTTGACTTCATGGATTACCAATATGGATTTTGTCGAATCTAAGCCGAGTTTTGTTTTGGTGAATTTTTGGAGATCCATTGAGGACTAAGCTTGGAATTAGTAAGGGTTATTATTGTCAAAGGGAAGTTCATTTTCAAAGGATTGGTTAGACACTGAGAAATCTATTGAGAGTACGTCTGAAGGATTGACAAAGGAGTAAGTAACAAAAATTTACCATAAAAAATGTTTGCTTATGACAATAGTTATCAACCGAATTGGGTTATATTTGAGGCACACTATGGTATGATGTAGAATACTATCCTAATGGACGGATGTTGGAGAAGTTTAGTTGTCTACGCGAGATACTGTCTATAGCTGATAATCGATAAGATTACATCTATTCACTTGAAAGTGGAATGAAGTTTTCTAGTGCAAAGTACAGAGATTCAAATTTGTGATTAGAGATTAGATTTTCTTGAGGTTTATCGAAGAAAGAATTTTTATGTTTTGAAGAAATGAAGGAAATTGAATCCCGGTGATAGTAGTCCATTGAAAATTTCTTGAAAGGATTGAAAGGTAGCATATAGTTTTGGGCAAAGGCATGAGTTGGCCATTATTTATGATTATTCCATGTTTGAGTATTAATAAGATAGATTGCGTGTTATCTCATATGTTGTCTTGGCTATGAAAGTGAAAGTGTTCATATATGAGATTGACAAATGTAAGGATTGTTACTACGAGGGTGTTTCGAGATAGAAGCGGGTGATGAAGTTGTAAACAGGTTTTCTAAACTACTTGTTGACAAGGAAAAAATTAAATTAGTAAAGATGTCATTTGTCGTGGTATTAAAATAAAACAAATCAAATGAATACAAAATAAAGAAAGAAAAACGGTGGAGAGGGCTGGAAATTTCTCTTAAGAGGAGCTTGGCTGCCACCTCTTGATTATAGCATGACACCTCATGCTTGAATTTCCACCTCAAGCTTAATTAGAGCTAGAGTAGCTAACACTTAGGAGGACTTTGGTTATAACTTCTCCTCTTGTAACTGCACCGAGAGAGAGAGAGAGAGAGAGAGAGAGAGAGGCAACCATAGAGTTTCCAGCACACGGGACTGGACTTCGCCGTTCTTGCTGGAAAGCTCGAATTTCAGATGGGAGCCGTTGTTTGCCAAGTTAGAAGTAGTCCGAGATGTGTGTGCCATTATCTGCGTCTTCTGGAACAAGGTGAAACACACATATCTTGATTACATATTTGTTTTTGAAGCGTTTTATATCTGCTGGAACATTTTAGAATTGTGTTTTAGATTGAATCATGGATATTGGTTAATTTGTGAAATGAACTTGGCAAAGTAATACTTTTTTATAACGATACATATGAACATGTGTCTGGGCTTGAGGACTTTAAATGACAAAGTGGATTGATGGTATAAGGAAGGGAGATGCGGGCCAGGTATCTTGATGGCTTGATGCCATTCCCTTTTATCTTGTAGAGGTCACTCCTCTAGAATTCTGGTTCGAAACAAGTTCATGAAAGTTGTGCCAAAACGACGAATATTATGAAATGTGATATTTTAATATCATGATGATTTTCTGCTTAATCCTGAAAAGCTGGATTTCATTCTATGCATGAACTGTAAGATTTATTATCTTGTTATTGAGACCCTTTTCGTTGCTTAGTAACTGAAAAGGATGGTTTACACTTTTGGAAGCATTGACTAAATCCATGATTAGAATGTTTACAAGATATGCGGTGTTTCATACGAGCTTTAGCTTACGAAATTTTAGAACCATACATTTCAGGTCAGCAGCCTTAGATGTACTTGGCTTTGCTCTCGAGCCGAAGTCTTTTTGCTTATAAGTTCTTTTACGTGGATAGTACTGTCCACACTTATAGACTTTTGTTTTGATAGCCGGTTTGTTCTATTCAGGCCATGCTAATGTATATTAAAGGTGTTAAGTACTTACTTTATTTCCACACATAGAGCTCTGGCATATTTTGGAATTATTAAAATCATGTTACCGCAACTTGCATAATTTCCTTTGGAAAACTTCTTTTGATGGTTGGATTTTATAAATTCCCTGCACTAGATCTTTAACCCTTGGGTTTGGGTCGTGACAAAACACCTATCAAAAGCCCTTAATGAGTAATCATTTGCTCTTTTTTAATACTCTTCTAGTTTCTTCTACCAATCCCTTTGATACAGAAAGTGATTCCTTTCATCTTGTTCCGCCATTACCCTATATTTGTCAAAATACTTAACTGAACGATGAAATGTAAGCTCTACAGAGGCAGTAATATGTGTGTTGCGTGCGCCTTTAAGAACACCATTGAAAGCCTCTGTATGGTTAGTAATCAACAACCCCAACGACGACCTTCATCGTGAGATAATGCCCACTTTTTCGGATCACCCAGATTTTCTATCCACTTGAACGTGCCAACATTTAGAGTTTTTATTTGTTCGAGCATCATGTTAAGCTTCCTCTTCCGCTGGGCATTACACGCCCTACGAAGATCCTTCAACTTTGTATCTTTTACAGCACTGTTGAAATTGCTAGCATTGTGCCGAATACACCACCTGTGGTAGCCTATTGGTTGGCCCTGAATAGTAGTTTCCCAAACTCGTGGGATTGCAGCCTTGATACCTGTAGACACCCCGATTTTGAACCCGAGATACACACAAGCATTCCCAATGATGAAAAGGACCAATGATGTTTACCTTGAGGACCGGAACAAGGCTTGAACTTGACAAACCCTTCAAACATCCACCAAAACCCACCAAAAGCCTCCTCAAAATAAACCCAAGCCTATACCATCTTTTATTACATTCAAAACCCTCTTTATCGATATATAATATGTCCCAATCTGTTTTGAAATGAGGGAGATGCGCGCGTTTCACTAAAATGACTCGTTTTCCCGACCTCTTGAGGGTAAAATGGTCACACACTTGGATGTACAAAAAATTTGGCATTAAAACCACTTGGGTTAGAAAGTAGACTCAACCACCTTTCCAACGCTTCAAACCACGCCTAAATCAAAGTTTGATAGCACCCGGGGCAGCCCCACGAAGTTTGGACAGTTCTGCACCCCACCTTGAGCACCCAACCTCACCTTGGGTGCCCAAGCTGCACACTAGTCAGTTACAGGCAATAGCTGTAATGATGAGAAAGGAGCGTCTGTCCCCCATTGTTGCTCCCCCCAAACACGTTCAAAACCCATGCAATCACTCCTAAACCCCTTCCCTAATAACACCCCAAGGCCAATTCAAAACCAAACCCATTTCCCTCTCATTCTCTCTCTATATATACCTCTCACCCACTCTCTCTTAGCCACTCTCAGTCTTCTACTGCTAGTCCCTCTCTCTAAACCAGCAATACAACTCTCTTTCACTCTAAAACACTCAACCTTAAACATATTTTCGTCCTCACCCTTCCACACTACCAAAAACCCACCTAAATCACACCAAAAATCCATCTTCAAGCCTTGAACACCACCATTCCTTCAAAGCAAAACCAAAATCAGTCTAAGCAAATTCAAATACACCAAAAGGTCTACTGTCCTTAGTCTATAAACCAAGCCCTTAACCAACCAAATCAAACAACCTCAAGTTCAAGTCTTATTCAAGCCAAAAAGGTAGAAAAACAAGTCTTTAATCCAAGTTTTGGTCCCTCTGAGGGAGACCAGTTGGTTCACACAAGTTCTTTGTACTTGTTGTAAGCCTACAAGGTCATAAAAATCAAGAAAAACATTTTCAAAATTTCCAGTTTTAAAGGGCTTGAGCGCCCAACCTTAACTTGGGCGCTCAAACCTACATCAGGAAGCCAATTTAGTATTTTAGCCATAACTTTTTACACCGAACTCTGTTTTTGACAAGTTATATATCAAAACGTAGATAATTTGAAGAGCTACAACTCTCTCATTTTATTCTCTTCTAGATTCTACCTTTACAGTGCCCAAAATTTATAAATAAGCTACGGACAAATTGATGTTTTGTGTATTTTGTTCTCTGATCATCATTTTAGAGGTGTGTGTGTGTGTGTGTGTGTGTGTTACAGTGTTATACTTGTTCATCTCTCTCTCCTTTTAAGTTCTTATTACTCATTTGTTAATTTTTTTCATAAATAATCAAAGGAACAAAATCAAAAACTTGTTTATTATTCATGAATCATGCCTCTTAGCCATTGCTTGTTGTTGACAATCATTTTCCAGAGGATTTTGGTAAGGAGGTTGTGAATACATGAATAATGAAACAAAAGAGAGATTGATTGAAAGTGAGAGCCAATGATCACCTTGGGCGCCCAACCTCACCTTGGGCACTCAACCTGGTTCCTGGACATTTCTTGCAGTTTGTTCATCTGATTGTTGTTATCATCTTACCTCAAGTATGCATGTGTGAGTTTATCTCATGAGATCATTAATCTGTTATCAGTTCCCTCTCTCAATTCAAACTCAATCTCACTTATGGATTTTTCTTAAAAGCCCAATGTTCAAAAATCCATGTTTTTGGTTAAAATCACTCTTGGATACTTTGCTAGGATACTGTGGATTTATGTGTTGAAAACCAATTTCTGATGTGTTATGATCAAGGCAAGGCATTCTTGAAACCAGAAAAGCAAGAGTTAATTGTTGAGTTTGAGAGACCTTGAGCCCCAAGGTCACCTTGGGCGCCCAACCTCTATTCTGTTGACAGATTGATGATCAACTATTGTGTCTTTCATTTGTTAATCTTAATCATTCTAACTTCTTTTTCTGCCATTATTTCATTCTGTTCTTTCATAATCTTATTTATGTCATAATCGCATACCGTCATCATTATTACATTATAATCACACATGCATATAAACATCATAGTTTCTCACATTGTGTTTTATCCCGTATACATGCTCTTATCTTGTTCCCATGTTCAAAACCAAATTCTAAACGTTTTACATAGCCCAAAAATTATTTAGTAAAGACCGGTTCACGGACCGGGCGAGAGGGGGTGCATTAAAACCCTTCCAAAGCGTAACCAAACCCCCGAGCCCGGAAATAAAAGGTTTTTCGCACGACCGGTAAAACCATTTTCAGAACCGTTGGGCATAACGAGTCAATCTTTTGGTTTCTCGGGTTCATTCCTTAAACCCAGGTGGCGACTCCAAAACCATTTTCAAAATCAAATCGAATCGGGGAGCCTAACGCCATCGTGTGGGCGGCCGCCCGACTGGTGTCCACAATACCTGATCCGCAATTTGATACCAAAGTCACGTCCTTTCGACCTAGGCAAACCTTTAGTCTCAAGTTCACAAGGAACCACTTCCACGCTTTAGCTGTCTCCCCATCAATAATGGCAAATGCGTGGGGAAGGATTTTTTAAGCAACAGTTACTGCAGTGGCAATTGGTAACTTGCCTTGGTATTTACCATACAAATGTGTACCATCGATGCATATTACTAGTGGACAATACTTGAATCTTTTGATGGAGGGCTTGAATGCCCAATACACATAATTAACAAAACACTTGAATTTTGAATTTCCAGGATTTATTTTCCAATTGACCACCGTGCTAGCATTGTATGTCTGTAGCGCTCACATGTACTTGGGTAATTTATGGTATGTCCCATCCTAGCTGCCAAACAAAATCTCGATGGATTCTGTCCTAACGAGCCAAGCCTTCTTGTAGGATAGTGTGAATTCGGAAGCCTTTTTAACATTTCGATAATGGTTGCAAGAGGCTTGTCCGGTTCCCCTTGGAAAAAATTAAATGTGACATCTTACACTTTGAGTGCTTAAAAAAACCTTGAGAGTACAGTGATTTCATTCTTGATGTGATGAATAATGAAAAGAGAACTAAGATTGCTGTGATCTCGATTGACCCGCGCATAGAAGCAATGATGTGGTCCTTCTAACTGCATAATCTCGAAGTACCCATGTTTACGGCTCTTCATGGCGTGCAATCTCCAAGTACCATGCTTGCACCGTACAACCCAAATGGTTTTCCTTGAATCTACCACCGTGTACTGTCAATTCATTTTGACATGGTAAACTATCACTGCATATTGTAATTGCATTTTATCCTTGAATACCATTCCACGCTCTAGCTTCGTGGTGGAAGCGTCTCAAAGGAGTCCGTGGTTTACAATATTCCGATCTACTAGTGAATCATCGTTACCCAAGTTGAGGTTGGAGTAATAAGGTGTGCGGATAGCAGGGTCCAAGTCATCGCTAACTTCAATACTCCCGCATTTTGTTGGAACTTCTTCACCCACATCTTCATCATCATCTAAATCACCATCTTCGTTAGTGGCCAACAACGCGTCAACATCTTCATCTGAATCTCCATCAAGCCAACGATTACTAATATCTACATCATCACCATACTCCTCCCTGCAAACAAATTCCAGACCCAAAGATGGACCCTCGGCCTTAGGACCCTCGTTACTAGAACCAAGAACATCACGACCCAACAATGATGTTGAGTACCCACCGATATATGAGCTTAACGAGGTGGGAGAACTTCATTTTAAGAGGAATAGTCGGTAGACGGCATTGACGGTTGTTCACTTGTAGGGAGTGTTTCTTGAGACAACATTTCAACAAAACTAGAAGAGCCAAACAAGATTATTTGATCTTGACCATATGTGTACTACATATATTTCTAGGCACGAGGGAAAACTGTTGTTCATGCTTAGGACATTGGACAATGTCTCATCGTCATTGATTGGTAAAGACATGTATTTTATATCCGAATGCCAAATCTTGTGCATGAATCTGCAAGTGAATTTCAACCGTCCAATTTCTCCATTGTTTGCCACGTTGCGAATGAGCATCATCTCTAAACTACTTAGCGAGATTGGGCATTGGGCACGGAAATATCCCTCCGGAGGAATGTCATAAGAAGACGTTCACCTTCACCATCGACTTGAACTACGTTCCACCCCCC
>JAXBDA010006227.1:0-21470 GCA_036023075.1 Gaultheria prostrata | reverse complement strand
CTAACACGGTTGTTCAGTGTGCAGGTTGCTTGCTTTGCTCAGCGGCCAGGATCACGGTGAGGCCACAGCGACTCCCCCTTACCTTCAGCGTCCAGGGCGGTCCAAAGAGGTCACTCCGGGGAAGCCAGCCCCACAGTTACGATGAATGATCATCAACGTATGGAGTGATTGTTCTCTTCCATTTTTCTATTTTCTTTTTGGTTACAGGTGTTTGATGTGTTGTGGAACAATGAATCAAGATTCGCCACGGTTTTATTTTACTGTTGTTCATTTCTTAAAAAAAGTGGCTTAAATTCCTACCATCGGGCCAAACTAAACAAATCAAAACTTCAAATTTTGACCAAAATCTACTTCTTTAGTGAAAACAAAAAGTAGAATATGACATTGATTTTTATATCTAGGGGTATAAGAAAATTTGTCACCAATCCATAGCTATCATTTCATCCTGCAGATGAGACTGCAATTTTCTGCTCAATGGAAACTAAACAATGAGAAAGGAGTATCATTTAAGCTATCATTTGGGCTGATTAATTAAGACTTCAAACTAAACAAGTTCATTTAACATGCAATTTCCTTCTTATTTGTGTACAAAAACACATGCTGTTCAATGGAAGTAGAGTGGTAGGAGTTGGTGGTGTCTATGCAATTTTTTATATTGTTTTTTTATCAAAGAAGAAAGAAACTGAAGCAATTTGTTGTCCAAAAATTTGAATATTTTCAGTCCACCCTAAGTTAAAAACTGGAAAACAGAAAAATATACCCAAAGGGAATATGAAAGTTCTCAGCAATTTCCCACTTTGAGACCACCTGGTTCAAGAACAACATCATGATTTTCCCTGCAATTGCTCTATTTTAACACCACCTGCAGCAAGAAGATTATGATAATTACCCCCAACCAGCCACCAGAAAGAGACAGAGACTTTCAAGGCATTAGAGGACTTCTCTTTTTGGATGAGCATCAGTCGAAGTACTCGTACTTTCTTCTTCTTTTTTATAACTCAAGTGTTCGGGTCAACTTACGCACACCAAACTTGAGATCTCAAGAGGAAGCAAACCCTTTAACTCTCTGGTCTTGAGGTTGAGTCCTCATACTTACGCCAAAGAGATTGAGAGAATAGATAGTAGACACATAAAAATACAGGTACCTACTCACTGAATCATTAAAATTTAAGCCTGCAGATCATGAGACTGCAATTTCCTGCTTAAATCTTCTGCAGAAACTTTACTCACATCTAACCCAATGCTACAACAAAAGCCTTTATTTATTCTCTCTTATGTCTATCAAATCCCAACCAGTAAATAGAGTTGCATGGCAAAAGGCAATAGGGTTCATAGAAAACTTCCAGTACATTGGGTTAAATGTTAACCCCATCTAGAAGAATATTGGCATACAACAGCCGAAAGGAAACAACAACCGACAACAATTTGCGAAAATCTAGTTCAGAAACAAGAATAATTGAGGCTTCTTCAAGTAACTTTCTCATCTCAGTCCTCTTCATCCTGCAAAGAATAAATTGAAAAAACGTCACTTCGGTGAAATGTACTAGTGCTTCAATACGACAATTTGGTAGTAAAACCCGCAAAACAAAGGTATGGACATATCAACATGTCACGCCTGAAATTTTAAGAGTTTCATGAACATGCCAATTGAAAATGACAGGGGAAGCAAGAAAACCATGACTGACAAGAAAGCAGAAAAGCCCCAAAAGACTAAAATGTTACAACTGTTAAGAGAAGCTAGTTCCTATATGAGCTGATAATAATGTCTAGGAAGCATTAAAACAAACAATAGAACATCAGGAATTTTATGATGTAAAGATCTTTGACAGAATTCATGTAGAATGTATGGCTCTAGCTGGAAATTAGTTTGACACAAGCTCTAGAGAACAAATACTCTCCTGTTTCTTTGCTATTTACACCTATTCGCCAATGGGACATGAGTGTCAATGTCGCAACATTTCAATGCAAAGATATACTGTACATGTTTTTTAGCGATTTCAATGATAAGGGAGAGCTGAATAGGAGAGCACTGATAAAGTTCTTCCAAAAATTTTGAAAGTAGATAAAGAGTAAACAGACTTCCCCAGACCACAAATATCGCATAGTGACTGCAATGTTGAGAACAAATAAATGAAACTAGAATGAAATCAAGAAGAACTGAATAACAATTATTAGCCCGGACTTCATCAAAGTTAAAATCATATATTATTCTATTCACTTCACAGGCTCCCCAGTCACTATGTCATGGAGTAGCATGAATTCCAGCATTGTGTGGTGCCAGATAAATGCCAAGCCATGACTTTTATTCTTCACATGGTAGAAAAACGACCGCAACACAAGATTGTTTTTCTAACAGCATAGGACGCAGAGTATCGATATACTATAAATTGTCCCAGTAGGTAAAACCTTAATTGACAACCATATAGCCTGATTTTCTTTTTGAAAAGTAACCCAAGTTGTGGTTCTTCAAAAGAATTTTAGGGTAACCATTTCACAGTAATAGGACGCACAATCACAACTTAAAAATATGAATCCCACTTTGCTAAAGATTTGCATTTTGTTCATTTGAAACATAGTCCGTAATGGTTTCCAAGTGTCAGAATTTATGACTTGTTTTCCAATCCATTTCCAAATGTAAGCATCAGTTTATCAGACATTTATTCTTTGTAAGTGATGATCTGAAGAAATCCATATAAACAAACTTAAAAGTTGTTAAAATTTTATAATCACAGAGAAAGACACACAAAGGGATAGCATCATTATGCTCACAATGAAGTTCTAATGGAATGCAGAGCAACACCAACGTATTAAATCACGATAAACTGAACCGTGGAAATGGTGAAACAATCTTCTAGAATCAAATGTCAAGTCCACAGATTGGCATGACGATAATTAGATCTGGAAGTATAATTTTCTTGGTCAGATCTTAGCAAACCATACCACAAAGAATAGAACATAATAATATTTTTGCCTTTAAAAACAAGAATAATGGGTCATCACATAACAATAGTTAATAACATGAGACTTACTGGAGAAGCAGGAGTATCTGAATTCTTAGGTTTAGCAAACTTTGCTGAAGAGCCATAGCATTCTATGTATGCAGATCCAACACCCACTCCAGCACCAAAAGCCAATGAGGCTCAGCGTCCGGCAGGACTCCCTGACACGATAAAATCAACCATAAGCTTATCAATGCATAACTTTCAGGGGAACAAAAAAAAATTTCACAAATGTAGCTAGCATGAAACTGGCTAAGTGAAAACCAAGAAAATTAACCTACAATTCAACAAACTAATGTCTGCTTTGTTTTCTCTTTGCAAAGTCTTGAGAGAGAAATTCAGTTAAAAAAATTACGTTAGGCTAAAAAATAAATCGAAACAAGTTGATTATGGTTCCCTGTATTTGAATTAGGTTCAAAAGTACAAAAAATAGAAGTGTGCACCAAATCAAAAAATGTATTCATATGCTACCATGTCCATTCCTTTTCGAACTGTGAAATACATAGACACAAATATGTCTGTGTGAGTGAGTGTGTTTCTTCCATTATTTGACCGTAGAAAATAAATTAATTCTCTCCTACATGCTCCCAATTTAGAATCTCCTTTGTTTCCTTGTTCCCTCCACCACCATCCCAGACTTGTTGCAACTAATTCCTACACCAAGGAATGGAGCATAATCTTTCTCAACGTTGTATACCTTGGGCCAATCACGCATCTACACTCTACAAATTGGTAACTAGAAAAGAATCCAATCTAAAAAAGAAAAGGAAGAAATGAACAATGACAATCTGTAGGTAATTACATATGCATATATGCTCAGAGAGCAAAGCTGCAAAGTTGGTATTCCCCGCAAGTGAATCTCTACAACATTCTTTTACCCAATTTGACACATTCTAACATTTGTTGCCATTTCCACAGTTTGAGTAGGCAGTTAAGATACAGAAACACATGTTTCAACTCGTAACTCCACCATTTTGAGAACTCTTAAACTGCTCATATAGTTTTTTCCCAACTTTGGACTCTTGATGGTCATCATCCTTCAGTTAATCCAAGCCGAAAAGAAATAAAAGTTCTACTGAAAATATTGCCTTCACACCATACGTTGATGGCAACCAGAAACACATTATCAGGCAAACAACAGGTCCTATCACTTTGCCTTCAAGTGGAAATGCCACCAAAATCAGATTTTTCAGTTTTCAAGATCTATCTTTTCATTCCTTTATGTTTCTCATTACTGTATATTTACTAACTCTGCAAGATTCACAATCCTTCAGGTGAACCTTTTAAAATTTAATCAACAGTAAATGCAAGGGGCAAATTTTTGGTTTTCAATCCAAAAAAAGGGGAGAATTTCAGTTAACGTACTTTTTGGTCATATGTCATTACGAGCGACTGATTCAAGTGGTTGGGTTGTATGCAATAGTGCCAATATCCTCTAGAGTATAAACAAGTACAATGCTTGCACAAAAACCATAATGCAGAGTTTGTCTGTGCATAATAACTAACAATAACAATATAAACCCCTAGAACCAAGATTACACCTTTTTGTTGTGAATTATTTTAGGTAATTGTTGCCAAGCAGAGGAAAAATAACTGCAGGAAATAGCTGCAGTCAGTGGCGGAGCTGGTTTAGAACCAGTGACGGCACCGCCCCGCACTGGAATTTTGGTTTATAGTTTCACACTTGTAAATAACAGTAGTAATTTAGGTAGAAACTTGAGTACATCTCCCAACAACGAAAAATCATTGAGTGCTCTTGCGTCACTTCACATGATATTGCAAAACTTTTCTCTACCACATATTTATGTGAGGCTCAAAACCAAATGTATGGATCCCACCTAAATAGCTAATTACTCGAAAAGCAAGTCTTCATTTACTGAACTTTAACGTCTGAACTAGCACGTGTTCACGGAATTACAATTACTATCTCATCACAAAATTCTAGTCAAGCTAGTATCCTTTTTACCTTCTCTGCTCTTTTCTCTTCTTAAATCTATCAAGAACTCCTCTCTCTTTATGTTAAAGATGATTTATTTAGAATTGAAAATTTCATTAAATTACTAGTAAGAGTAATTGGTTGGAATTATAAATTTTCTGAACTATACATTTTTATTCTCATTTTTTCGTAGCTACTTTGAAATAATTTGATGGCTAAAACACTTTTTTAAACAGGAATCTTGAAAAAAATAGTTCAAAAGAACACCAAATTAGGTGTTCAGATTCTTAAAAAGGAAATAGTTAATTATTTATCCAAAAAATTCGCATGTGTTGGATTGTGCCCCCTGGCCGCAGTTGTTGCCGTAAACTAAATTATATAACTAATGTAATAGCCAAAGTTCATTCTGTGAATCCAACCCATTTGGATATATGCCTTTTATTCCGAATTCCAATCCTACAGCCTCCAATCTCCAAAAGTTAAATCTCTTCGAAACAATGCTTGCATACCTACCTCACCGAATACGAATTATTTCCAAGCCATACACAACTTTTGCTCCCTCGACACCTAACGATTGCCCCACGAAGAAGAACTAGATTTTGACAACCACCCCTTGTCGTGATCTCTGTGATCCCGAGAGGCTAAGTGGTAAACAAACACTGATAACCTAAAAAAAACTCTGATTCGGAAAAAAGATTATGTAGATGAAGGAAACACTTGGATCAACTTTATCAGGCCCAGTTTTTTTTTTTTTCAGTTTTCTCGGAGGATATACACAAGGAGTGAAAATGGGAACTTACTGAACAGAAAGGCACCGCAGGCACCGGCCATTGTGGTGTAAACGAATCGGCGGGCAGCCAAAATGATGCGGGGGTCCAATTCTGCGCTCGTATCTCGGGTAAGAGAAGGTGAGTTCTTCTTCTCAGCCATTCTTTCTTTCTTTCTTGCACTTCAAATTTTGTGAGCTCTGTTGTATCTCCCTCCCTTTCTTATATGAGAAGTCCGTTTAGGTTTCTTGGAGCGCGGGTTTGCCACCTTTGCTACCAGCTAGGACTGTGGTGAAAAAAGGAAAAAACTTAAAACTCACACGCTTACTGGCACACCCTCGTAATAAGTACGGACCCCACACAATGATTTGAATTTTGTAGGGACCACAATGTCATCCGAACCGATGGTTAATTGAACCAAATCAAACTCAAGGAGATGATTTTTTACCGCAGTTATGGTTTTGATTTTTAGTTTGAAAAAATCGGACGGTTTGATTTCTATTTCGGTTTTACACAATAACCGTACCGAAATCGAACTAAACCCGAAATCGAACCGCAATACTATAATTTATCACCTTTTAGTTAGTTAAAGGTTTGCCCTTTAGCCTCACTTCCTCTCATCTTCTGTGTCTCTCCTCCCGTCTCTCTTTCTTCTCAACCTAAACCATCCAACCTTGATTTTGTTGTAAATTCTATTGTGATTTTCTTTTTGTGTTTGGAGGATGGATTCACTTTGTGTTTGTGTTAACTACACTTATTATTTACGTGCTCCTTTTTTTTACCCTTTCGTCTGGTTGATTAGGGTTGGTTGATTAAAAATGTTGACTCCTAGTTTTGGTGTAAAAATTGATAATTTTGGTTATGGTATAGATAAAAAGAAAACCGCATATTTTGATTACGGTTTTAGTTTTAGTTATAAGTTTCAGTTTCCGTTTTGATTTTACCAATACTCCTACAAACCGTTGCCATTCCTAGATTTTTGTGTGAAAAGAGTTGTTGAATATCAAAAGCTTAGTACATCAAATTGTGTTTTTTTAACAAAACGATAAGGACAGGAGTTATAAGTGGAAAAGAAGCAACAAATTAGGATTTATCTGGACCAATGCTCCCATCTTCTGAAATACAATGGAATTTGGTAATGTTGTCCCCATGAGTATTACGACGAATTTGATTGGGAAGTCAAATGGAAAAAAGAATAGAATTCATCTGCTGGTAATTTTGTATGGGTCAATAAAACTATAAAATCTTCAAACATTATTCAACGAAACTGATTCTTTGACCTTGTGGGTTACCGTTTGTGAGTGCGTGTGTAAATACGTGTTCAGGTGCAGAGGGCCCTCCAAGAATACATCGCCTTGTACGGTCGTGAATCCAGTTGTTCAACATTGTTGATAAAATCTTCAAACATTTTCAACGACTCTGATTCTCTGAATGAACACCTTGTGGGTTAGCGTTTGTGAGTGAGTGAGTGTGTGTGTGTGTGTAAATACGTGTTCAGGTGCAGAGGGACCTGCCGGAGTACATCGCCTTGTACGGTCGTGAATCCAGTTGTTCAACATTGTTGATAAAATCTTCAAACATTGTTCAACGACTCTGATTCTCTGAATGAACACCTTGTGGGTTAGCGTTTGTGAGTGTGTGTGTAAATACGTGTTCACAGGCAAAAGGGCCCTCCCGGAATACATCGCCTTGTACGGTCGTGAATCCAGTTGTTCAACATTGTTGATAAAATCTTCAAAAATTGTTCAACGACTCTGAGTCTCTGAACGAACAACTTATGGGTTACCGTTTGTGAGTGCGTACATGTGTAAATACGTGTTCAAGTGCAGAGGGGCCTCCCGGAGTACATCGCCACGTACAATCTGAATCCAATTGTTCAACATTGTTGATAAAATCTTTCAACATTGTTCAACGACTCTGATTCTCTGAATGAACACCTTAACGGCCCATTTGGATGCCGGATTTGATTTTGGGTGGATATAGAATAAGGGTGGATTTTGTAATGAGGGTGGGTCCATCTTCTAAGAAGGGTGGATTTGTGAATGAGCTGTTTGGATGGTTTTTTAAAAGGGGGATATGGGAAATGGATATGAAGGAATAATTTGTAAAAAGACTTAATTGCCCCCACTTTATTATTTTAATGGACAAATTGATTTAATTTCATTATAATTTGAATAAATACATATTTATCAATATATGTTGGATAAAATAGCAACATTTAATCTTACAAAATTTTAAACCATATTATTAAAATTAAATAGTTTTTTTTAATTGGGGAAAAGTCTTGGTTTTTATGGGGGGTAAATAGAATCAGCCGTAATCAAATAAAGAGGGGCTGATAACAATATTTATCTATTTTTTGTGGGGTGAAACCGTCATGTTAAAAAAATAGAAGGTTGAAATTGGCAAAACCAAAGAATACATGTATGTATTCAGGCATATATTCGATCAGAATTATGATTAAAAAAAAAACCCGATCAGAATCAGAGGACTACAAGATCGAACAAGCCTCAGCTGCTCCGGCGACGATCCTCAAGGCCGGCGACGATTATAACAGGTACTTCTCTTCTCCTCTCCTCTCTTTCTGTTCTTCGTCTCTTTCTCTCTCAAATTTTCCAAAAAGAAACCCTACTGATCAGATCTGCAGAGGAACGGATTTGGAGGGGTAAAAAGGTACCAAAAATCTCCCAAAACACCCGGATATGCTAACGATAGGGGTCGACCTGAGCTTGGCAAATCCACCTCAGGGGTGACTTGTGCTCCAAACAGTAACTTAATCCAGGGGAGGGAAATGCCATCCAAACGCCGGATTTAATGTGGGACCGAGAGAACAAATCACCCCGCTTCTCAAATCCGGATGCATATCCAGCATCCAAACAGGGCTGAGGGTTACCGTTTGTGAGTGCTTGTGTAAATACATGTTCAGGCGTAGACGGCCCTCCCTACAGTCCTGAATTCAGTTGTTCAATATTGTTGCTGTGGTAATGGATCTTGCTATGGTATAGTGGTAATGGATCTTGCTATGGTATATGGTCTTTGTATTGGGCCTCAATCTTGTCTGATGCTTTTTGGGGTGGGCTTCTGTTTGGACTGTATAGATGTATCTATTTTTGGGCCGTTTGTTTTCCGGACCATGACAGCTAATTCGACTGTGTATAAGATGACTACATATCTTTTTGGAAGAGCAAAGATTTTTTTATTATTAATCTCTGAAAATAAATTACAAAGATTAAAAAAATTCTAAGCACGAAGTATCACAACGGAGCAAGAGCAAACTAAGAAAGGCGCCCGCATACCAACAATCATATGCCACCAAGACCCGAAAAGAGAAAAAACAACCTAAGATTTGCAAGATGCCAACCAATACTGAAGAAAACTTCCAACCACCCACAGAGAAAACATCACCCCACAAAAGAAAACACCACACCCAAGAACGCAAAAGCAAAGAATCAATCATCCTGTCGAGGAGCATGAATACTAGCCCTTTCATCATCCTCCGTTTCCCTGGTCATAATCTTGCTTGGAACTTCCTCCTCATCCCCCAAATAATCAACACCCACGATTTTAATTCGATCAAGATGACTACATATCTGATATTGGTAAAAAGGTTTGGGTTCAAATTGAACATCCAACAAAAATCAAATCACACGAACTGTGGAAGAAGAGATGTGCGGTATCATTGATTCGATCATTTTTTAAATTTGATGAACATTATTTAGTTAGGAAGAGTCAACTCTTGAATGGCAATAAGGTTTCTTAAATTTGAATAAAACTCTCACTTGCTAAAACCTATGCTATCCAATGCCAATATTTGCTCTTAAGATTTTACATCTTGCACTAAATTATTACTTAACCCATCCATAGGTGTGCTCTAAGCTAATAGGATAGTATTACCTTATCAACCCTCACCCAGTCGTCTGTTGAGAAAATATACGGTTCGGATCAAATCCAACCCCATGTGAGAGTCATTGCTTGAATTTAATCTGAGCCTTGGATTTTCGTAACAGATGGCCGGATGAGGTGCATGACACGGTGCCATGGGACCCCTTGTCCCTCCATTATGCACTGAAATATTTTATTTATTTTTTTTCCATTCGTCATTTTTAATCTAGGTACATACATGGGGGAGGGGGAGGAGGAAGGGAACTCGATCCCGGGATGCAGTATGAGTCATTCAAGAGCTCTATTACATGAGCTAAGCCACCACTTGCATTTTATTATTTAATTGAATAATTAGTAAAACACTTTTTCGTAATAAATCAACGTTTGGTTTTCGGTAATAGATCAACTTTTGGGAACAGAGAGAATATAAAATAACTAATCTATACCTTCTGTGGTCCTCACAGTTTCCATATAATCGACCATTTTTTGTAAATCTCAAGCGCACTGTGCAATTCTGGGTCGGATGTGCACCTTCGTAACTTGGTCAGAAACATTGGGAAGAAGGGTCAAAAAATTCTCTCAGTTGATGCTCTGGCCTGGTCAAAAAGAGTCCCAGAAGAAGGTGGGTGGGGTCCACCAACCACAAAACCAGAACGGCTACATTTGTAAGCATACAAAAATTACTCCCTTGTGTGGTTCTGTTCTGTTGACTTGCAGGGACAAAAATGCGGTCAAATTTTATACTCCAGTTCGGAGGGCGGAGTTCTCACGGGACAGTGTTTCAGCAGTGGTAATTTTGGTCATTGAATCTTACCTATTTTATATTGCAAACACATTTAGTTAGGGTTAAAGCGTTTTAGTGTGAAAACAAGAAGAGTCGAGATGAACATTTATTAGAGAGAAGAGACGATTTGTATTCCATTGATTCTTTGATTATAATGGCCTAGTGCGGCTCCCGTGATTTTTCCTCGCATTGAGTTTTTTCACGTAAATCTATGTGTTCTTTCTTTTCTATTTATTACGAACTGTTTTCGTTTCCATTTGATTTCTATCACTTAGATTCTAAGATCTGTAGGGACGTTGTGGATTGAACGTGGAGTTTGATCCCAACATCCTTTCCTTTCTCTTGGTTTAAGTATATTCGAATCTTTTTTTTATAATCGGGTGTCCAGACTAACTTATGCGCACATCGATTGATTTTAGTGGATCAATTCACTGCCCACTAGCAGAAACCCCATTTAAATCCATAGCAAAATTAAGCGATAACAAAGTTTTGTATGAACTAGTCCACCAAAAGCATATAGTATATTAGAACTTGTTGCCTCATTTGACTTTTTTTTTTCTCTCATTTCCAGAATTTAGCCAAAGAAGTGAAGAACAAAAGTAAAACTTCACTACTTGAACAAATTTCCTCTCAAAAATCTTCAAATCAATTTGACACAAGAAATATCTTTAAGATGCTTGTCCCATTGCAGCCAATGCACCTCAAAATCGAACTGTTGTTCTAACAACCCGATGAAGCAATACAGCTAACAAATGACAAAAACGTATTCGGGCGAGCCAATATCAACAGTGGCAGCTCCAGGAATTCTCGCGAGGGTGTTCAGAAATTCTACTACGGTCCTCGAGAAACCATAACTATACATATACCAAAAAAAAAAATGCTACTAATATCAACAAATGCTACCAAATAAAGTACTTCCCGATAAAAATATATATAATTTTCAGATCAAAAAATAAAGTACTCTCGTACATGATTTTTTTATTTCTTTCGTACCAAATTAAGAAACTACTTGAGATCTTTAATTTCATGCAAAGAAACTCAAAAAATACACGCTTTTTTTTTCGTAGGGAAGAACTTTAACGGGGCTAACCCCACTTACCACGCTCTAATTAGGTGGGTATTCAAATATTTTTTGGGCTTATTTGTTCAAAAAAAAATTTGGGTAGGGTGTTCAAAATGACAAAAATTAAATAAAAATTACATGTATGTTTAACAAAAAAAAAAATTTACGGTGTTCGGATGACCACCCTCACCCTAAGGTGGAGCCGCCTCTGAATAACAATTGAGCCAGTTAGCCCGCCGGAAAGGCTTAGTTTAACCATCCAGTAGGTACACGATTCAAATCCAGGGGACCTCTCTTTACCTTCTTCATAATAATTCGTAATAATACCCTCGTAAGTTCGTCTTATGCCCCGAAAATCTCAGGGCCAACCCGTAATTCTATTAAGCTGTTATTGATTTCCGATCAATTTGAAAGACTGATTTTTCTCATTAATTTTCTCAGCAAGCCTTTCAACAGGAAATCCATGGATGCTTGAATGAAGTAGGACCAAAGTGCTTCCACCATGGAAAATGACACATTGAAGAGAAACCAATATTATGCCCTGTTCTTTAATGAGTTAACGTGCAATAGATTGGGACAAAAGGAACCCTTATCTTATCTCTCTCGCAACATATGTACAGGAGTTTGCAGACCTTTTGTTCTCATCCCAATAACATGCGTCTCTGTGTGCCCAATTTCAGCCCAAAAGTTGTCTCTGTCACGTATGTGATAGCAATGTTGTTGCTTGAGATAATGACTTTATGCCACTAGACAAAGGAGGCTGAATTGGCACATGGGAACCTCTGTAGTCACCATCGACTAGATGTGATTTTCTCGCGAATCTCATACCTTAGAGCATCTTCACTCATTCATCAAATCATTCATCAAATTCAAATTTGAGTAAAAATTACCAAAAACTCCACTCTACCCCTTCACCAAATCATTCACCAAATTTGATTTTACTCAAATTCTTCACCAAATTTGGTGGGAACCAAATTTTTACTCAAATTTTGAAGGCTATTTTCTCCCCTTAAATTTACAACGATGCCATTAATTAGGCTTTTACTCAAATTTATGCCTAGATTTTCTTTTGCCCATTGGAGTACTCCATACCAAATCAAGTTTTTACTCAAATTTGAGTAAAAATTTGGGTAAGGAGTGGAGATGCTTTTAATGGTAAAAAAAAATTAAATGTCGGGCGTGCCACGCAGGGACGGATCCAAGGGGGTCACACGGGGGCACGTGCCCCCGCTGACCTCACTTGTCAATGTAAAAAAAATTAATTTTTGGAAATAAGTTTCTTATATATATTATTTGTGTCAAAATATGGCAACAAAGCTTGCACGTTGCTACTGGTAAGGTATACTAACTCTAGTTTAGAGGTTGCAAGTTCAACTCCTGGCTCCTTTGTTTTACGCCACAAAATTTAAAAGGTTATCAATTAAGAGTGAATGTTGAGGTTTGAACTTAAAAGGTTATCAATTAAGAGTGAATGTTGAGGTTTGAACGACCTCTGGTTTCAAAACCAATGCCTTCCCTCTTACCACTAGACCAACAACATTCATTGTACAATAACCCAGTCGTTAGGGATGGCAACGGGTAGGGTATGGATCGGGGGACCCTATTCCATATCCAATCCCCGATTGGAGAGTCTTTCACCATCCCTGCCTCCATCCCCATTGGGAATATTAGATAAAGAACCAAACCCACCTCCCGATGAGGATCGGGTTTCCCTCGATATACCCATATCCAAACAAAAAAATAAACAATTCAAGATTGAAAATAAATTGATGTTTATATTTAGAAATATAATCTCAATTGATCTTCTTTGAATATTAAGTAGTCTATTATGATAGATAGTAAATCGATAAGATTTGTTAATTAAAGAGATAATTGTTTACATATACTATAATTATACTCAAGATTTATGCATATTTTCTTATTTATAAGTACATATATAATATAGTATATGTAGTATTAGTATGTATAATTGGGTAAGGGGCGGGTACAAGTATTCAGGGGTGGGGATTACAAAATCATACCCGCTCCATACCCGAGCGGGTTTTCTTCATATCATACCATACCCGCTCCTATTGGGGAAAAATTCTGGATTACTCCTGCCTCCATATAGGCGGGGCGGGGTGGGGCGGATATCCACTGGATATGGGGAAATTGTCATCCCTATATGGTAATAATAATTCTCCTAGTATTTTTTTCCCTGAATTTTAATTTTCTCCTTTTTTTGGTACTTTTTTTAATAAAATTATGCATTATAATCGTTATAGGCCATAATAACTGTCTTAATGTAGCAAAATCGTTGACTAGGAAAAAAATTTGTATGATTGCAATTAATAAGGTGCCCCCACTGGGTTAGATTTATGGATCCGTTCAGGGCCGGCCCTGAGATTATAGAGGCCTACAGCGAATTTTAATATATGGGCCCCTCGATTTTTTTTCCCAAAACATTCAATATAGGAGACTAATATATTTTGCAAATAGTAAGCAATGGTATTTTAACTTCGTAAGTTAACTAAAACAAACTTTTAAAAAAATATATACCATTTTGACAAAAGGAATCAAAGTCCCGCTCATTTTCAAACTAATCACATTGTTAACTTTAATTGTAACATAGTAATATTTATAACAAGAAGAGAATTTTATAACATTTTTAATTTAATAGAAAAATAAGAAAAATCTATGTAAAAGACTAATAGATTAATAGGAGTACAATGAAGAATTTAAATTTTTTAATCGAATAAAAAATAAGAAAAAAGTATATAAAAGACTAATAGATTAATGTACAATAGAAAAAACCAACAAAGGGACACTCTTTCAGAAAAAGCAAGCAGGCATCGAACCAGCGATCTCTAAAAAATTACCACACATTGACCACTGCAACGGGAACCAAGCTTCTGCTATGTTTCGAAAAAACATTTATATATATATAACATAACTTTCCCATATTAGAGTGGGCCCTTAATTTTTGCATAATTTTTTGGGCCTAAAGCGGCCGCACCCGCTTTAGGCCAAGGCTGGTGCTGGATCCGTTCCTAGTGCCACGTGAAGGTTTTTCTCGGGTAAGTCACGGTGCCCACCCTCTTATGGGCCGACAAGACTCTTGGGCGTGCGACGTAGGTATGACTTCTCAAATTGGGAAGTTTATAAGTGAGTATGAGTGAGTTTATAAAGGCCGTGGAGGCGCTCTTCGGTTAGCAAAGAGTATCTAAATGTTGTTTTCTCGTAACTAATTTTGATTGTCACAAGTATGACAATCAAAACCACCACAATGTCAATCATTTTAAGTAGAATCAAATTCAAAAACACAAACAAAGAAGTACTACTGGTAATTAGGCCTCTCAATGGACCAGATTAGATCCGAATCCGGTAGAATCCGAATCCGATCCGAATCCGAAGTAGCTCAACACCGATCCGAATCTGAACTTGCAAAATCCGAAATTAAAAATCCAAATCCGAAAAACCGGATATCCAATCCGGAAATCCGAGACCAATCCGGTTTTTTTCTTTTCCCTACAACATTTTCACAAAGCAACTTTCTGCTGCAACTTCATTTTTATTAAGAAAAGTAGTAACTTGTGATCTGGGGGAAGAGAAGCTGAGCCGATAACATTTTAAATTTCTTGATTAGCGTGAAATTGTGTTTCTAAAACTTCATTGCATCCTTGCGAGAATTGATAAGATAAAGCTCATGAATCACTGATGATAGAAAAAGAACATTTTGAACCACTTGGATTTTGTTTCTGTTTTTTTTTTTTTTTGCCATTCGTCATTCCTACTCTATTACATGGGAGAGGGAGACTCGATCCCAGGATGCGGTGTGGGGCATTCAAGAGCTCTACCGCATAAACTAGCCACCACTTGGATTTTGTTTCTTAAACATGGTTTTTCCGATTATTTCCCAATACCCAGATGGACTCGTGAAGGACGTCCTTTCAAAATCGACTCGAAATCATATGATAAAAACAGACTTCAAAATGCATTCATCTGGAGTCGGGTTTTGTATTTTTTCACAAAGCAAACTTCAGCTTACTTTTTTTTTCTTTTCAAAATATGGTTCGGATATATCCGAATCCAATCCGGTATTATCCGAATCCGATAAGATTTTGGATTATTGGATTCGGATTATCGGATTCGGATCGGATTTTGATCTGATTCGGATCGGATCCGGGTTGAATCCGGTCCATTGACAGGCCTACTAGTAATTAATACTCTCAATAGATGGGCATGCACTCTTTTTGTTTGGGGTCAAAAAATGATTGTCACATAGATTTTAGCCACTCTGTAAACTACGGAACCTATTACCAATTGATTAAAACACTTCTGGAAAAGGTGTTACATATGTTTGCATCATATGCCTGCTGCCCTTTGTCCTTGAATACTTTAAACCCATCTTGGAAGGAATCCTAGAGGATGTAACCAAACCAAACTACCCCGAATCAATTGAGGTCTTCTACATAAATCTGTTGTCATCATTGAATTTTATTGCGCGCATCATATTATGTGATATTCAAGAAACATACGAGTAGATTTTTTTCAAATTGCCACCTCTAAAGCCGGGTTTGATACTTTGATTTCCTCCTCCCCTTAGTTATATCATCTACATTGATCATAGGGTATCATTTTTCTAGGTAATTGATTTTCACAACTTTCAAATTTATATCCACACACTATTTTTTATCTTTTAGTAAAATTTTTGCTCATAAAAATTTCACTAAAAGAAAACCTGAGGGAATTGATATTGGTACTCCCATTTTTTCTATTGTCACTCCTTTTTTTTGTCTTTACATGTAAAGTGCAAGTGTAAGTTTACCTAATAAAGACAAAAAAAAAAAGGGAGTGTCAATAGAGAAAATGGGAGTGCCAATAACACTTCCCAAAAAAAAATTTTAAGATGTGGATATCAATTTGGAGAAGTAATTTCAGAGGGTGTGGATATCAATTTTGGGTGTGGATATCACTCCCCTTTTTCGATCTACTGCATCAATCCACAAAGTAATCATCAAACATAAACAGTCCCTTATTCCTTATTTGATGTGACTTAGAGCATCCTCATCAGGGGAGGCAAATGCCCCTGATGGGTATTTTGTTGAGCCAAAAGGGAAAAAAGACCCCAAAATCAGCCTCAACAATTTTTTTGCAAATTGTAACTTTGCTACAGTAACCCGGTATTTGGGTAGAGTCACTGTTCACTGGTTAAGGATTATTTTAATTTTTTTTTTTTCTCTCTCTCTCTTTAGTTAAAATAGTATTTTTTTTGGGGAAGTAGGAGTAAAAAGAAAGAATAGATTAATATAGTGAAGTTAGAATAGAGAGTCTGATTTTTTGAGTTTTTGAAAAAGTGACTTGCTAATTTGTAAAAGGAGTTTTTGAGGTTAAATTTGGTCCAATTTTTGTTGAGGCTGATGAGGATGCTCTTATTAGCTCACCTGAAATCCTTTCTTGGTAATGTATGATGTGGCTAGTGCTATCATCAACTTTTGAACTAGTCCATAGCACACAAGTTTGTTCCCCCTCCACCTTTTTGATTTTGGTCCAGTTTTTCATTTGATAAAATCTAGATTTTATTAAGATTTGGTAAAATCGAGTATTGATTTTATTAAGATTTAGTGCAAAAATCTGAGATTTTATCAAAGATCTTCCTCATTTGATAAAATCAAGTATCAAATTTTGATAAAATATAGATTTTATTATCAAATAGAAAACTGGGCCTTTGAGCTTCAATTTGGGTAAGGATCGATGATACATGCTACCTTAATAAGAGTAATAACAAATATAAGATAAATTATTTAATCCTATTATTCTAGCTTCAAATGAATCAAAACCTGGTGGTATCCACCATATTTCTCTTTTCGAAACAAAACCTACTAAGAAATGTACCAGCGGTCCAATGTTTTCCTCAAGTATATATGGTGATATCAAGAGAGTGAGATTTTTTTGGGGATACAAGATGCTTCGTCAGTACCATTTACAAAGATAAATGAGATTGATGATTTTTTCCTTGCAAGGATTTTGAGAATCATAAAGCACTAAAGTCATAAAATGATTGATTTTAGGCGTTGCGAGGGGGATTTTTTGCCTTTTTTTTTTTTTTTTTCTCTTTCTACTTTTTCTTTGGGCATGTGGGTGCCAACAAAATTGAGTTTGTCAGAGGAAATCATTTTCCATTGCTGCTTTTTTGGAGACAAAACTACATGGCATTTTATTGACTACCTTGAAAATATCTTGGAGGTAAATAAATTTGGTAAAATTAATTTTTTTCCCCAAGGAAAAAAATTCATTTTCACACACCTGTGGTAAAAACAGGAATTAGTTTCCAGCGTACATTCCCTCTAACCTGCTTCTAAATCGGAAAATAAATGGTAAATAATGAATTACAAACAAAAGAATTTTGAAATATTCAAACCAAATTATTACTTCATGTCCATAATTTTCAAATTACAGAAAAGAACACCACTGCAACAAATTAAAGATAACACATCATATGCCCAAATGGCAATCCTTCTGAAAAAGGGCAAAAAAAGTAACGAAAATTAAACAATGACACCACTTAGCCAGAGACTACGCTTTGTTTGGTTTGTGTTTTGGAGAAGTGTTTTTGAAAAATTTGGAAAAAGGTAGAGAGAGAAATGAGAGTAATAATTGTGGAGAGAGAAAAAAGGAGGAGAGAGATAGAGTGAGAAATGAGAGTAATGATTAAAAAGTTAGAGAGAGAAAAAGTGGGTCCCACCACTTTTTTGAGTTTGTTTCCAAAACATGTTTCTAAAACATGTTCCAAACAAGGTGTATTTCTCTGATTCTCTCTCTCTCTCTCTCTCTCTCTCTCTCTCTCTCTCTCTCTCTTTGCGAACCCTGGTCTCACTTGTGGATAACCAGGAGATAACCGCTAGTTTACAAGCTCTTGGTTCTCTCTTAGCCTTTTCATTAAGGGAAAGTCTACGTCCCCATAAAACCAACCTAGAAATTATTCTGAATTCAGAAATCAATGGCCTAGATTCACTTTCACTCACTTCAAATTGAATCCAGGCCATTGATTTTTGAATTCCGGGTAAATTCTGGATTGGTTTTATGTATATGTAGTGATGCTGTTTCATTAATTCAACTGTGTGACATCTTACAGAAAAATCTGTTCAAATAAAAAGACATCTTACAGAAAAAGAACACTAAACAAAGAACAAACTTTAAGTCTTTAACCTCGGCGAAGTGTTTGTTTTATTGGAAAATGTGAAGATGAAATTTCAGGAAATGCAGTAAACTAGGTTCTTTATTGGGTAAAATTCATTGACACCCTCTGAGGTTTTCCCTGATGACAAATACCCCCTTCTCGTATGACGAATGTCAATTAACCCCTTGTGGTCTCTATGTGCATTTCACCGACACCTCTTTATTTCTTACTTGTTGAAAGAACCGTTTTGGTAATAAAGAACAAACTTAATATTTTTTAGTCCAAAAAAATTGAGAGCTAAGAGTTATGGAGTACTATTTATTTTACTATCAAAACGGTGAATTAGTCAAATGAGCCAATTTTAGCTAATTCCATCACGTCTTTGGTTGAATAATTGTTGGTTCGATATCAGAAAAAATTGAAATCACATGGATTTTATAGTCATTTCTCGAACGTGAAGGGATATCTGTCCTTACGGAAAATCTCAGGACGGTTGGTGAAATTTACCCTTCTTTATTTAGCTTATTGTTATGCAAATTTGATGAAGTATATTGTATATGAAAGATATAACAAGTGGAAAAAAACCACAATGGAACAAAGCCAGCGATGAGATGGAGGATTTTTATAGTATGACATGATTTGTGGGGTCTTTTGGTCATATTTTAAAAATAAGGACAGCAGTTTGACACCCAGATTGTTGATGAGCCAAAGCAACAACAATCATTAACTTTACAATTTTTAATGAAGGTGGTGGAGAGAATGATTAGTAACCCAGCCTTTCTGTAGGAATCTTTGATTTTCTCAAAGGAAAAAAAAGAAAAAAAAAGGAAAAGGAAAACAAAAATCAATTGAATTTAGTCAAACATTTTTTAATTGTGTAAGAAAACAACAAAAAGAACCGTTCATCATCCTGCCTTACTGGATGGAGGGTTTTTCCTCCTACATCGATTAATTCTTGAAAATTTAGAAGGAAACAAGTTCTTATACGTCTTAAGTTTTACAAAATATCTAGGTACCCAAAATTTATCCAAAATGTATAAATCAATGGCAGCAGTGCTGAGGATCGCCGTCCCTAGATACCTCTATTGTTCCTCTTCTACGATCTCACCCGAAGGATTGCTACGGTTGGTCATTTTCGTTTAGTACAATTTTACTATTCAAACAAAAAACAAAATAATTATAGCGAAAGTTCTATCCGGATAAGCCGGACAGGTGAGGTTTCCGAACGAGCCCTTTGTGGGTCTTACAATGCGTTCAGTGCGTTAATTTTGTTTATCTTGTAGGACCCGCAAAATAACACGCAAAAAATCAGTTTGATCGGACATCAGTAGATATATTTGAAATTGAATTCTAATTCACCAAATAGACGGTCGTGGACAAGTTGATTTTTTGCGTGGACATTATTTTGTGAGCCCTATAAAATGAACGATTCTGATTACCATAATGAACACACGATGGGACCCAAAGCGATCGCCATCACATCCGAAAAGAACTACCTTTTTACTATTTTACATCATTTTCCTTTTCCTTTATCTCTTTCCCCCCACAAGTCCAAGATGAAGCTCATGCATAGTTTTACTTTTCATCCGTAGGAGGAAAATGGAAAAATAAGAAGTTACAACTTGTAGCGTTTAGATTTGATTCCAACCCCTTTGTTTTCTAGATCCTTCGAATGCAGAATTGTCAAAAAAAGACAAAGCCAAGAAGAACACGAAATTGAAACAAATTTCCAAAAGGCACACATGCAAGTTCTCTTCTTTTTTTTTCTTTTTTTTTTCGTTTGTCGGTCAAGATACTCGGGGCTTACGCGCTCTTTGACTAACTTCATCCCCGGTTCAATACAAAATAGTATTACTTTCTTACAACTTAATTTCAAAAATCAAATTTCAATCAATTATGTGTGGAGCAACACCTCACTTTGTTTGGAAGGATTTTTTAGAACCGGTTCTCAAAACCCTTGTTGAAAACTCAAATGGGTTTTTGAGAACCGGTTCTCAAAACCCTTCAAAAAAACAAAGGACAGAAAACTCATTGGGAAAACTGAACAAGGAAGGGTTTTCGAAACCTGGTTCTGAAAACCCAAACGAACAAGGCCGAAGTTCTCTTGATTTTATACAACTTCCACTAAACTATCTTTGCTTTTTTTTCTTTTCTCCATAGTGCCAGACAGCTGTGTGTCTAATTGTTTTTTTTTTTATTGTTCAAGGGAAAGTGTGAGTTTATAACTGTCTTTAGACCTTTAATTTGTGAAAAGAACAAAAAGGAAAGATAGATGAACAGAGAAAAAAAATCTCTTGATCTTTCTTTTTCTATCACCTGTCCATCCAACAAATTTCGCTTTCAAGCCGTAAACAAAGAAAATGAGATTCAAACTTGGTTGAGGCATGACTTTTATGATGGAGAACTAACAAAACTGGAGAATTTGGGGTACCTTAACCGAAGGAACTTTTCTTTGGTGCCCCAAAATGGTATTGGGGCACTGGTGCCCCACTTTTTTTGGACCACTGGATGTAAAATAAACGAATCTCAGCCGTAGGATCCAAAAAAGCAAGTGGTTTTACCAAAAACCGAGGTGGTTTTGCGGGTTTCCCTCCCAAATTACTTACCACGAACAAAGGAAATACATACTACCATATAGGCACAAAATTACTACTCAATAAAGCAACACTTACCACACAATAAAGGAAGACTTACCACAAAATAAGGTCAGTGGTCAATCCGGTAGCAGGTCACCATTTTGAGCGAGAAAATCATTATTTTGGGGGTTTTATAATACCACACCACTTTTTACTCAATCCCCTCCGAATTTTGTCCTATAGGTAACTATTTTGTAGTGGGCAACATTAAAAAATAAGGTTAAAAAAGGCTTTAGTCTAATCG
>JAXBDA010006226.1:0-21470 GCA_036023075.1 Gaultheria prostrata | reverse complement strand
CCCAAAATTTGGTTATTGAGTTTTGGTTATTGAGAAAATGTTGTTACTTTTGATTATCCAAATGCCAAAATTTGGTTATTGGCTAAAAGGTTGTTATCTTTGATTATGCCAATGTGAGCCAATTTTTTAATAAACATTGTTAACTTTAGTTATTTAGATGTTTTGATTATTCCATTGGTGATGCTCTAAGTCCAATAGCTAGCACAGCGCCTATTCAGTGGCATATGCTTTGGGCCTCTCTAAATAGGTTGAGGTTTTGGTAACAAGACACTTTTATTTTTCTATTCTGGCAAGCTACTTTTGATACTACCAGAATTATTCCATTCGCTAGAGGAAAGAGCCAGGACTACTTAAGATACAGAAGCCAAGAAATGGATGGAATTACCTACAAGGTTTTCGTTCAAAGTACCATTTGCAATGTACTCATAAACCAGCATTTGTTCACCTTGATCGTAACAGAAACCGACAAGTTCAACGACATTCTTATGATTAATTCGCGACAGAAGCTCGATTTCTGTTTTGAATTCAAGAGCACCTTGCAGTGAACCCTGTTGAGCTCTTTTGATGGCAACTAGTTGTCCCGAGGCAATAGTTCCTTTGTAAACCTGTCAACATGAAAGATAACCAGTTCCCAAAGCTTTTAAGAACTCCATAGTGCAGCATTAGATATAAGATTATCTTGAGAATCCAGTATAGACAACTACAACATAAAAGTTAGGACTTAGGAGAATGTTGAGAATCCAGTACTGATGTATTAATTCGTTAAGCAGTTAGGAGAAAGGTAAAAAAACATGCGTAGGAGTTAACCAATGTTATTCTTTTCCATAAAAAGCTAATAAGGCACAATCTTTCACATTGGAAATTTGAAAAATAACTAGGTGAATGGAAAATAGGTTGGTTTAGAATCTCAAAATAATGTCTACTTCTTCACCAATATTGGAAAAGGTAATTGATTTTCACACTCCCAATTTCTATAGTTGCACTTTTTAGTACTTTTGCATGTCAAGTTACAATATTGTCCTTTGATATGTAGAAAGTCCACCCATGAATGGGTAATGTTGTAACTTCACATACTAACGATAGGAGTGCAATTACAAAAAGGGGATTGTAATTTACTTTCTGACAACATTATTCATCCACTACGACGCCCGCTTGCAAGAGAGATGGAGAGAAAATGATTATAATAATTTCTTCCTCCATCTTCTAGTTAATGTTCTTCCGGAGGATGAAATTCAATTAAAGGTATTAGTTGAAGATGAATTCAAAGCCTACTCTCAAATAGCTAAGAAAAGGGAGGAAATCTATTGAGAGGTTTGGGTTCATTTTGTTGGCGGGTATCTTCGCGTGGCAAGGGTTGAAGTCGGGTTTTAGGTTGTCGTGTGCAGGCTTATAGGGGTTGTTTCCGGTTTTGGGTTTGGCTTCTTCGTGTGGCTCATGTGGTGGTTGTATCCGGTTTTGCGATTGACTTCTTTGGGTGTTTTTTTTTTTTGTTTTGGCGGTTTTTTGTAATCTTTTTGGGTGTGGGCTTCTCCCAATAGGTGTTTCTTGGGAGCTTTTTGCATGGGAGGCTAGAGTGGGTTTTTTGTTATTTTGGGTTTGTGTTTTTGGTTTTTGGGCTTCGTCCCAATAGGAATTTGTGGGCTCCGTCCCTTTGGGTTTCCAACCTTGGTTGGAGCCCCCTTTCTTCTCTCTCTTATCTCGATGTCCCCTTATCGAGCTTTTATAAAATCTTCTTTTGTTCATCAAAAAAAAAAAAATGATTATCATAGTAAAAAGAAACTTAAAACATGGTTCCAAGCGTTTTCTCTACTACCAAGTACCAATAATGATCAAAACATCTCAATTGAACATTTTGAATCTATAAGTTACAGTGTCAAAAGTGGCTCAAGTTAGGCCTATGGCCTGAAAAATGCACATCACTAGAGTAGAAAGGAAAAATAAGAAGGATAGCATAAACAATGCAATTTTAAGCGATAATAAGATGCCATGAAGATGATACCTTCCCATAGCCCCCAGCTCCAATGATGTTGGCTTCTGAAAAGTTGTCTGTGCATTTCTTAAGTTCTTCAAATGAGAACAATTTTGCTCCTTTCAGCTGAGGAACGTCACCACCTTCTTCATTGGATCCCCAAGATGCTGCATTCATATGGCATTGGAGGGTTTAGTAATCTTAAACGCGAATTTGTCGAAATAGTTTTGTTTACTACTAGTTTAATTAGTGATCTCACCGAAAGGATTCTGTTCACTCGCTCTTTCAGCTCTTTTCTTTTGACGGTAAGCATAAATTCCCACCCCAATCAATAGAAACATGAGCACAGAACCACCGACTACTGCTCCAGCAATAATGGCAGTATTTGATTTGTTTGTACTGGAAGCGGCTACACAATTGATGAATAGACAGATAAGCCCAAATAAGCCCAAGGCGAAAATACATTTCGTTCCAAAGAAACAGTCAAAACGTTCTGTTTTGCAGGACACTGAAATGAAATTAACAAAATCATGAAATTCCGGTGTTTCCAGCGACACGGCGGAACGCATCTAACATGCTTAAATTTCTATAGAACATATAGAATGGTAACTCACACCTATTAGAAATGTCGAACAATAACATTTTCATATGTTTCCCAAATTCTTTTGACATCTCGACTATCTTCCGGCTAAGTTTTCAAAATGCTTCCGACGAGTTTGCAATATGTTTCCAAAATGTTTGCGTTTTCTAGGCTAACTGGAACAAAACACCGAAATGAATTTTTGATCCTTTTAGTTAGACTGAATTTAAACCAAACATAAAGATGACTCCATTTATTTTTTTGTTTATTTCATCTTTTTGAAATCTAATTAGTTTTGGGGGAATTTTTCTGTCATAATTCAATTTGTCTCAAAGAGAGGAACTAGAGAAGTAAAAACGTACAGATCAAATTTGAAAACAAAACCACAAATAAAAATAAGCAAAATAATCCAGCATGTCTTTTACTTGCTCCTGTTGAGGCAAATCTTATACTGAAATAAAAGTACAGTGAAAAGTTTTAAAAAATACAATAACTATAATAATAGGTTTTTTAAAAAGTTAGTCCCAACTCAGTCTTATGTAAAACTTCCATTTACCTGCAAAACAACAATAGTTTTCATCAATAAAGAAGAAGGGTCCGAAATAATCTTTAATCTGAAAAGGTTGGCGATTGAGGAGGGTTCCAATGACAGAAACTGCTGTACGATTAAATGCGTCTTGACCAGAAGGGAAGATTTGGATTGTTAACTGAAGGTAAGAATATATGTCAATGGTTGGATGACTAACGGCAACTAAATCTACTGGAAGAGGAACGGACAGAAAGGCTGACATCAGAGAACCCACAAGGACTTTGTAGAAACTGTTGTTTTGCAAATTGGAGAAGGAGGTAGATATGAAGTACAGAGTTCCGATGTAGGGATAGGCACATTCGCAGCTAGGGCTTAGTACTTTATTTGAACTGCAAACAGTGGGAGGGCAGTTAGAGGATGGTATGAAATTTGAGGAATTGGGCTCCTGAGTTGAGCAGTAACTTTGTGATGCTCCGTTTCCATCACAGATTGGATTACTCACCAATCTGCACGAAGTAATAGAAATGTCCCCCGTGAGGAGATAATTTATTAGTACAGTTGCTAAGCTGGTAAAACTAGAGAGAGACGTGCACAGAAGGAATCACAATTTTTTTGTAAAAATGAAATGAAAGTAACTTCTCAAAGATAATTGTGAGTCTCCTACTGAAATGGACTTGCGAAAATTGAATGTTTCAGAAAATGGCTTACATTACATCTGCAGTAAATCCTGTTGTTTTTGTATACTTCGTAATCCCATTGTTCGTACAATCAACGAGAGTCAGCTCGTTGCTATAGTTTGTGCCAATGTTCAAGGTTCCATTAAGCTGGTTGTTACTCAATACCCTGTCAACATACATTAACAAACAATCACATAATGCCCCTTAGATCTGTATCAAGGAGAAATAGACTCCTGTTGAACTTCATGCTTGTACCATTTAGAATACTAGACATCCACAGCAACAAAATCTGGTGCTACTGAGCAACAACAACAAAAATAAAATTTGGTGCCTCTTAGAGATTTGAGGTAACTCACACAGTCTGCAACTGAGGAAGGCTGAATAGATTGACTGGTATATGTCCTTGAAGTTGGGTGTGTTCCATCATTCTGTTAAAATCAGTACAAGGTTACCTAATTGTACAGAAAACTTAGAATTTAACTAAATGACAAGTGAATGAACAAGTAGAGGCCCCATTTTGTGTGCTGTTTGAGAAAGACCTAGCAGTAAGCGATGAAACAGAAAGGCACATGAGTATAACTATGGAGAGATGAACCCCCGAATGATCAGTTCAATTTCATTTGCCTAACTTTCCGATTTGTGATGTCCCATAATGTTTTGTCCACTGTAAAAGTAAAGCACAAAACTCTTTAGTTTTCTAATTATTCCTTATAGATGGTTACAAAAACTCCTAAAGGTGGGGGACAACGGGTCAATATTGGAAAGTAATACCTTTTGACATGAGGGCAAAGAGAGACTTGCCCAAAAAGTTGAAACTCTCAAATGGGACAGTGAGAGTAATACATTTTCATAAAAATATGAGACTAAACTGGAGGGCTGGCTTGGAGAATATCACATCATTAGCTTTAGGACAACAATCAAGTCAATGGGGAAGCCAAAGAATGCTAATTCCATTACATTATAACATTAGTTCAAGCTCCCATGAGTTTGGAGGGGTTCAACATTAGATTAGGCATGTGTTGAGATTCTGATGACAAAAAATTAGCTTTATGATAATTCTGTCAGACTAACCATAACTGATAAGGGAATGTACGAAATCAAGACACGATTATCCATAATTGCATTGTTGTAAGAGGTAATTATATATCATCAAAGACTACAGAGAATATCTATAGAGATCAATTCCTTCCTAGAAAAATACTGGCAGCATAACGAACTGAAAAGACGTGTCAGAGGATTTAGGAAGTTCAGCAATATGAAAATATAAAGCAAAAAAGCCAAGTAAGGAGTAATATGTTTCACGTCACGGTGCCACAAATCCATGGAGAAGGTCAGCAAGAACATGTTTAGGGTCTCAAAAACCAACACAACAGGGCCTAAACAGTCCCCAGTCCCCACTAGTTCAGATATGCTTTCTAATTGGGTGTATCACATCTTAGATGCCTGCACATGTTAATATGTATAATTTCTTTGTTTACAAATATGTTACTATGTATTATGTGCGTCTGTATGTGGAGAGAGAGAGAGAGAGAGAGAGAGAGAGAGAGAGAGAGAGGTACAATGTCATCAAAGATTGTAGACTTGTGAACCATGGAGGAGCAGTTGATGCATTGAAACTATTGTTGCTCATGTCCCTGCATCAGAAAATGCAAAGGGGACATGCGAATAACCAAAAATAAATAGATGGAAAAGAATGAAAAGAGCATATAGTTATGAGAGCAAAGAATTCTAGAAACTATAGGCTAGGACGTCATTCTCTACAACTGAATATACGAACCGTACTAAGGAAATTGCACCAACTTACACGTAGTTAAGGAGGTCCATTCCAGTGAGGTCGGGCACAGCTCCATTCAGATTATTGTTGGCCAAGTACCTGAAAAGGGAAACCAAAATACTCTCTATGATTTGACTTCAAATTTCCAAGAAAACATCAAACAAAAGCCTAAGTTGGAAACTTTTCTCTTTGTCCACTTACAGCTCACTGACACTTGTAAGGTTGTTTAGGTTTGAAGGGACAGAACCATTTAGTAAATTCCCATTGAGGCGTCTGTTCAAGAGGCCAAATTTTCAATCCAAAACAACTTAGAGTCTAAAGAAAATATAAGGCCAGAAAAGAGGAGCATATTTTCTAGAGTATGGGACGAGATACTCACACCACCTCCAAAGTCTGCACATTTCCTATAGAGTGAGGGATTATGCCAGTAAGTAGGTTGTTATCCAAAATCCTGCTCAAAAATGAACATAAATTATACTGGAGCCTACCAAAAAAATGTCCGAACTGGCTATAAATTGATAATCAAATATGCAGAGTCGAGAATCGAATTCTTTAATTTACTCTCCCAATAAAACTGCATCAAATGTTCCCCTCTCAAGTCATCGAATGACAATTCATGACAAAAGTAATCGCTAAAGTCTGTTCCACATTGGTAAATTCTCACCTGCAAAACTACCATATGAGCCTAGAGGGTCTCTCCACTCACTGCCAATGTTTTGAGTTTGATGTTCTAAACACCAATTAAAGACGAAGGTAGGTAAGCTAAGCATGATGAATAATACAATAAGCAATTGAGAGAGCCTAGGTTGAGGAATTTCTGTCCCAGTGAAAAATCATGACGTAAATCAGGACAACTTTGAGATGCATAACCTCCCCACTCCTCAATAGTTAAGTTTACATCTTTCTCATCATTGTCTTTTTGGGGCTTCAATAGTTTAGATACCATTTCAGCATCATACGATCATCATTCCGAGGGAATTGTAGTAACTTGTGCTAAATGACAAGGCAGTATCAACTTAAGTATTCTCAGTCATCATCAAGAGAATAAACACAGAATACAAAATGAACTGTCCAATAAACCTAGACTACTTATTTAGTTCCTGTGACAGACCAATGCTTGATGCCAAAAGTAAGTCTATGAAATGGAGTATATTTTTCTGGCCAAGAGCTACCAATCTGTTGATAGGACAAATAAACTAGTACAACTATCCTTTTGGATGGAATTCAGCAACCTAAGAAACCTAAGAGGAAGTATTATATATTTGCCTGCGGATGCACACTACAGCAGTTTCTGATTTGATAGTATCTAAACTCATTTTTATTTGTGTAGCTTCGTAAGCAAGCAAGAGATTCAAGAACACAGAAAGCATAGCATCCTATATTCCTATATGGATTTCACCTGGTCATTCAAGTGAGAAAACAACTGAAACTATTAATTAGCCAGTCAAGAAACTTACAAATGTATCATTTTCATGTTTGGTTGAAAAAGTATAGAAGGGATGCCGCCGGCGAGCTGATTCTGTCCCAGATGACTGTGAATAATCAAAAAGAATTTGCATGATACAATAATACCAAGTAACATGCGTTTGAAAGGGACAAGAAGAACACCTATAACAATTAAATTCGATATTCCAAACACAGGAAAGACGTACAAGTGCAGTGTATTAACTAGCTTGTCCAGACCCCCTGAGGTCTCATTAGAGATGGGAATTGTTCCATTTAGCTGGTTAGCGGTTAAATCTAGCCAGAAAAGATTAGACAAACTACCGATGGAAGGCGGAATTGGTCCGCTGAAGTTATTCGAATTCAGAGATCTGCAGAGAAAAGTGAAAAAAGACAAAAAAGAATGACATTTAAGATGACTGAATTTGGATTAAGGCAGAAAAATAGAAGATATGGTTATTGCTTTCCAGAAGGATACTGCATAATTTCGCAACTACCTTAAAAGACTAGACACATAAACCAGAATGGATTTCTTACAAGTAGACTAACTGCTGAAGAGATCCTATTGAGCCTGGAATTTGGCCAAAGAAACTGCAACCGATCAGGATTCTGTGTGAAACAAAAAGCAAGTCATCAAAGGTAAGGAGTGTAACCACACAAGTTACTAAATTGATAGAACTAAGCAACAGCTCAAATTTTCTTACAAGGTTGAAAGATTAGCCAAAGTCACAATTGATGGTGGAAGATTTCCCGTCAGACCCTTATTGTTAGATAGATCCCTGAATGAAAATGTTGATAAATAAGGAAATCATTGATCTCTTTTATTCCTTCGAAGGAAGAATACAAAATGAACATAGCTCATTAAGGTAGGAACTTTTATGAGATTGTGAATTTATCATGATAGATTAGGCGAAAGTAACTATATGCGCACTGACACACAGGATACCCACACTGCAGTCTACAGAAATGAGTTAAAGAAAAATGAATATTGCACATGATACGTTTAATGATCAAAAGCAAGATCAAAATTAGAAGACCTACAGATATTGCAGCTCTGATAATGACGCAATGTCATTGGGAAGGGAACCCACCAAATTCATCCCTCCTAACACCCTGAAATTGGAAGCTCTTATAATAAGATCAAGGATTGTGAAGGCTGGATGCACAAATCCACTTAGAGCATTAAAAGGTTCAAAAGTAAAAGGGCACCAATGCATTACAAGGAGGTCACGCGTGAGTTGGTGCATGAAATTCCTTCCCAGCTGCTGCCACAAGGGTCTGAACCAACCCAGTTGGGTGGCATGTTCGTCCAGCTAGACTTGAGTGCATTCAGACCAAAAACTGCATCAAAAATCAAATAGCTCCATGTCATCGTCATCAACAATCCAATTCTCATGTAGAAACTATCCCATTCATCCAAGAAAAGGCCAAAAAGAAAAAGAGAAAAAAAAGTTGAAGCTGTAAAGAAAGGAATACAACCAATTCAACCCATCTCCAGAATTTTACAAACTGTATCAGTACTGAACTGCAACATCAGGAACTATCCGTGTAAAGCAGAAACCATTATATGTTGAACAAAGTTGACAGTTTTCTTATAGCTATAAGCAATCTCTAGTTCCTAGTACCACAATAATCATGAACCATATATCCTAGACTGAATTATCTTACTAAAGATTTCTGCAGTGTCAGGTGAGCTAATAAGTGAGGGTTCACGAACCAATTTCTAAGTGGTGAATCTGAAGCCATATGACAACTGAAAAATCGAAATGACAACAAGAGGAGTTTCACAAGTAGGTTATTTCTCCCCAAAACGAAAAAATCGTGGAATATTTAGTGAAAATAGGAATTTTGCAGCAAATGACAAAAAGCTTTTCATAATCCACAGAACCGAACACACATGCAGTTAGAGCAAATTTAGATGTCCAGCATGCTTCATTCTCCTTTACACAGTTTAGAATCTACTAACAATCACCATGGTCAACTAACAGGTATTACGACAATTGGAGCCATCGGTCCTTCTCCGCAGGATTAGTTCAAGTATTCAAGAAACATAACGTTCCAAGTTACAAAAATAAAAAATTAGCAAAAACATAAAATAAAAGTCAAACTACGGTGTCAATGTAGCTTCTTGTTCTTTCACAGAAATTTAACTCAAGAAAAGCCATGCACATAACCAATAGAGCAGTTCACTTACCAGGAAACATTCATACACAGAAAATACATGTCTCGAAATACGAATAGAAACAAATTAAGAAGACAATGAGGGGGGAAAGTTAAAGGAAATTGAGGAAAAAGTTGCATTTGTCTGAAATTTCCCCTTCTCTTTCTTGAATAACCAAATAAGGGAATGCACTTTTTAAAGATTTTATCTTCCTTTCCACTTCTTTCCACAAGTTCCAAACGGAGCCTAAAAAATTGAGAACGGAAAACTACCATGCCAAAAACCTCTTCAGTTTTTTTCACAGACAATCGTAAATTATTCAAGGCAAACTTACCATCAGCTGAATTCGTTGATGCCGCTACAATCGAAATTTGAATTGAAATCAATGAAAGGAAGACCATAATTCTTGGACCCATTTCCCAATACACAATCATTTTCCTTTTTAACTGAAATCTGAGAAGAGGGTATGAAATACTTGGTACTACTTGTTTTTGGATACCAATACTGGGTAACGAATTCTTCTTAAAAAGTTCAGTGCAAAATACCCATAAAGGATCATTGACTATAATTCACGCGTCAAACCAAAGATTTCAGACCCAGTAAGCCAAACCTCCCTGTGAAAATATACCCAAAAAACCCAACACTTGAATGAAATAAAGTTGGTCAAATTCATAGTAATGACCCTATAATAAGCACTCCCCTCGATCATATCCGAATGCCTTATAAACAAACGACGACTTACTGATTGCGTGAATGGCATTGTATATTCATACAGGAATCAATAGGCCTGCAAAATTTAAAATAATACGAAATGGGGTAATGGGAAATGAATATTGAAACCTGTGTTTCGTTGGGTTTATTAGAATAGGTTTGAATTTGTCGTCGGCAGAGTGTTGGAAGTTGGTGTTTGAAGCCATTACTCTGAAGAAAACTTCTCTCTCTTCCAAAAGGTTTGAATCTTTCTCCCCTAAGCTTTGGCATCTTCGTATAGTATTTGTTAACTCCAATTCAATGCTCTGTTTGTAGTTTTTTACCTTCATTTATTTATTTAAAAGTATCAAAATAATATATTTTATTACTCCCTCCGTTCTATTTTGTTTGCTCACTACGATTATGTGTATCATTTTTGAACTCTTGTAATTTTCAATCTATAATGTATTTTATATGCAATATAGATCTTATTTGATAGATGTCAATTAGTTCTATTAGACGAAAATTTTAAAAACTTTAAAAATATTATAAATAAAAAGATATAAATATTTGAAAATGACACGAATATTCATACTGAGCAAACAAAATGAGACAGATGAAATATAAAATTGATTTCGAAAGAAATCTAAACCAGGTACTCTATTTCTTCATCTATTTTATATTTTATTTTATTATATAAATATATTGCCAGTTTGCTACTCCCCCATCCTTTAACCTCCATTTATTTATTTGGGTGTATCAAAATAATGTACTACCTTATTATAAAAGTGATTTTGAAGGAAATCGAATTCCATGCAGAACTCTATTTTTTTTTCTCTATTTTTATAAAACCTGCTCCAAACCTCAAACTTAACCACTTTTCCTCCAAAATTCAAATTCTTATTTTTCTTACTTTAGGAAAAAAAATTCTCAATATTAATCTCATTTTAAAGATACTGCTTTTGCTTGGTATCAATTTTTTTTATAAATATTAATACGTTAAAGTTAATTTGATGAAAAAATTGGGATTTGGAGATGATGAATATTAGAATGGAGGAGATCCTCTATTTTTTACCCATTGAATTACCAAACTTGATCCTCTCAAATGGAGGAGGAAATGGAAGATATGTTAGGAGTTGCATCTCTAAAAATGGTCTATCAAATGAAGAAATAACGGCGAGTTTAAGATGTCTAGGTCCTTCTTTGGGCTGGTTCACAGGGACATTTGCTTCGATTTTAATTGAGGCTTTGCGAGATTGATCTCCAAAATTAGTGACATATGCAAGTTGATTCGGACACCTGAGTTACATAAAAACATACCATTATTCCTTACTTTGAGCCAGTAAGATTAATGAAGGACCAAGAATTCTAGCTTAGTTGGTTGTGTAACAGTGATCTTAGATGCTCGGAGGTTTTGAGTTTGAATAGATAGAACGACATCGGTTTCCTCTGTAGTACTAATCTATCTCAATAAAAATATATATTTTTAAAAAGTCAACGGAGACAAACCTATAAATTATAGAGAGCATACCTTTCATTCCTCTTAAATTTCTTCTATTATGCAAAGCAAAAGGAAATATTATACTTCCTCCGTCTCTTTTTAGGTATGTTATCTGAAAATTTCAATTATTTTTCTCTCATATGAACTTTTACAACTTTTATATCTACTTTTCATTACTTACTCTTATCAATATTATAATACCCACTAACTTTTTAAAAATGAATCTACTTTTAAGGGCAAAATGGGAAATGTATACACTAACTTTTCAAAACACACACTTATTAAGAGACAACCCAAAATGAAAATGTACACACTATATAAAAGGGATGGAGGGAGTAATACTAATCTCTTTTTTTTTTTTCAAACTGGCAGTAACTCTTCATTGATAAAAATACACAAAATAATCACTTTAAATAGCATCCGTGTGTAATCAAAAGACTAGAAAGCCATAAAGGAGGGTAGTCTTCTGAGGCACAAACACTCAGACCACTTCTATCTAGGAGTGCACACCGGCCCGGTAGCCCGCCCAGCCCAGCTCGATTTTTTTAGGGTTTGGGATATAATTTTTGGCCCATTGGATTGGGCCGGGATGATATTTTGAGCCTGATTAGTTAATGTGTTGGGTTTGGGAAAATCCTCAAAGCCCGGTCCAGCCCGAATATAATAATACTATATATATATATATATATATATATATATATATAGTATATGATTATGTTTGATCCCGTAGAAAACTAGAAGTCTCTGCTTGGGGTTTTCTCTTTTAGGGTTTTGTTTCTTGAAGAGGCACATCTCCTCTTATTCAAGAGTAAGTTTCATGTTTGTTTTATTCTCTTCAATTTCTTTAGTCTTCTCCTTTTATCTTTTGGGAGACATTTAATTAGTAGAATTGTATAGTTTTATGGGTTTGTTTTTATAGTAATGCGAAAACATAAAACTTTAAGTGTTACCGGTTGTGAATTTTAATTTGTGATTGTTGTGGTTGATTTCTATTTTTTGATACTACGCTTTTAAAAAAATAGAAAAAAATAAATGGGCTTGTTGGGTGGGCTTGGGACATAGAACTTTAATTGGACTGGGTTTGGAAATATAAAATGAAGTCTGATTACTATTGGGTTGGGCTTGGGCAAGCACAAGTGTCGTTAGTATCTAGCACAAGCCCGGCCCGAGGTATGTGCACCCATACTTCTACCTCTCATAGCCAAAGAATAGGCCAACCAAGGACACGCCTATTACCACATTGACTCAAACTTTCGAGTTTCAACTCTTCTTCTTTTACACCTATTTGGGTTACGCACAAAAGAAACTCACACTAATTAAATACACAAACACACGTCCATAGCAACGAGTCCGACAAACCAATCGATCTAATTCGTCATTGGACTGCCACTACCACCGCCTACCTTCGTCAGATAACCATTACCAACACCACTGTCGAAATCTAAATTGGCACCTCAGTGATGAAGGGGAAGCCGAGAGGAAAATAGGAGATAAAAAGAAGAAACTCTCGAATTTTAGACCGAGAGAGAAAATCCTAATTCAGGAGGAGAGATTATTGAATGCGAGAAAACCCATTACCACGAAGGAAGGAAACACCCATCAAGGGTAAAGCCCTCCCCTCCCAACACCGCATAAGGTGGTCAAAACCTTAAGGAGAGGGAGGGAAAGTAAGAGAGGCTGCTTGTGCATGTCTCAAAATAAATTGTACAGTCTCCACCATATGCGTGGTGAGGTGAGTAGTAACTATTGGTCAAACTCACCTCATCACGCGTGGTGAGATGGGTTTGACCAATAGTTACTACTAATTACTGGTAATAGGAATCAAACATAAGATCTTTAGCTAGTAAGAGAGTTTTAGGAGAGAACAAACTCATATCTCTATCAAACATTTATGAAGACTCAACATACGCAATAAAGAAGATTTTCAAATACGTACCCATCCAACCAACCACGTCAGATCAATTAGCTCTATGAACATTTGAGTTCAGAAGTGGTGGGGATCGAATTGAGAAATTTGTTTAAGATGGTATCTATTCTCAGTATGTTGTTCTAACTTCTAACAATTCTCTTCTCAATTTGGGATCCTCTCAATTATGGGTATATGCAATGAAAATCGTAATTTAGAGCTTTGCAATTAGTGGTCTTGGGACACTTGCTTAGAGTTTCGAAGAGTGACTCCGTTGTATTTAGCTAGGAGGCAGGAGCGCTTGAGTAAGAAGCGAGTGATGTTGTTATTTTGGAGTTGTAATGGTCTTGTTAGCTTAGCTTCACCCATTGTCGCCGGTTGCTTCTACTGCTCTAACTTCCTCTAGATGTCCTCCACCGTGCTTACTTTCTTTGCTTGTAAGATTAACTTAATAAAATTCCTACTATCGGTTGTTGTTCTCTGATTCTGCTACGTACGTTTTGTCTCAACACCTTTATTCATCATATATTTACGTGAGTCCAAACAATTAGTAAGCCGTGCATGTCCCAATACCACCAAATAATTTTCCAAGACTCCGCTAGACAGTTGTCCAAGTCGATGGTCACTTTTTCCTGTACGACCACCAATTAGGAGGGGAGTTGGAGTTAAATATCGGAAACCATTGAAATTTTCAAGAGCTTTTTCATTTTTTTCCTACACAATTGTGATGGGCCAAATTTGAAAAGACTGATTACATTTAAACTCAGGTATAATTATCTGCAGTCCCAATTTTAATACATCCATATCATGAAAATTAATTTTGTATTAAACGGCCTTAATATCCCTAGAATAAAATCACCCACCAGCCGTCCCGGGAATATCGTGCCTTCTGCAAACGACCCCACAAACACATATTATATGGTCGATCAAAAGAAAAAAAAAAACACAATATATGTACATCATGGATTAATTATTTAACCCTTTCCGAGTAGCATGTAACATTGTTCACACAGAATTCACGGCACATCATACAACGACAACATTAATGGGTAAACCCGGTGACACACTTTTGTTAAGCAAACATGAGACAGTGAGTTATCAGTTATCACATAGGTGTGTTTAGGGTTCTCAAGGCATCAAAAATTTGGACAGGGTCGTGTTGAAACTGCAAATTGGAAAAGAAATCTTGCAATTACCAAAAAAAAACGTGTCATCTTATAATTGTTTGAGACCTCCTTTTTTATAGCTCAGATGTTCGACTCTTTTACTTGCACCTCGATTAATTTGTCGAATCCAATCTTCTCTTCACTAGTGGGAGGGCCGATTACAACCAGGATAAAAAAATCCCTCATGAAGTGATCCCGGAAGAATTGGTAGAACCTAACAGATTTTGAACTTGAAATCTAAAAAGAAACAAGCACCTAAATCTCAGACCTTTATCCCCAAGCCTAAGGCCTGAAGCTTATTTGTTTAAGCCTCTTAGCAGAGGAAGATAGGACCATGGAAAAAATAAGAGCCCCCTTGTAGCCATCAATCATTCAATGTAACGTAAGAATTTCACAGTTAAAACCGCCACCCAAGTTCATCGGTGATTAAAACCACAATAGCTCTTTGAGAGGTCTAATTGTGTAACAGTTTTGAACATGGTGGCCGGTGGAGGGCTGGGCGACGGCTTATCGTGGTGGTCGAATTTAATTTTAGAATTTGTCGAAGTTCAAACCAAGTTTAGGAATAGGTTTCCAATCGGGTGTAAAGAGAATTCGGGATTCGGGAGATGGATTTTGAGCTCAAATAAAATCACTCTTTTGTTAAAATAACACTAAGCATTTTGCTTAGCCAAAGCACACAAAAGAGGGGTATGTCGTGACATGTTAATGGTAAAACATTTTGCTCCTCTCGGTAATTCTGCATTTCAAAATCATTTTTCATGTTTCATCTAATGGTAAAACATAATTGTCTCTCACCGTCGCTACAAAAATCGAGTAGAGGACATTCGAGCATGCCACAGTTCTTGGAGAGGGGTAAAAGCATCCTCTCAAAATTTGGCTATTACTGCTTCTGGGAAAAATCATAGGAAGATTTTTCCTCCCTGAATGTTTCGATAGTAGTTGATTGATTGGTTCGGTTTTTCCAACAGTTGTTTTTGTTTACATAAAATGCAAGCCAAACTCAATCACTTTTGATTTTTTGTTCAGCAATTTAAGCCAAGCTTGAGAATATGAGCGTTTTGACTCGACAGGCTCATGAATTGGAATTCAGTCCGTAATTCTATTTAAGATAAAAATAAATTAACAAATACCCTAAAGATATAAGATATGACCACCTTTTTTTTTTTTTTTTTAGAACTTTGACCAAGTTAATTTCCTTTCTCTTGCTTATCCGATTGGGAAATTTCTTAATTTAGCATGTTGTGAAGATATTGAGCTTTATCAAATCCTGTAAAAATCGTCCAATGACCAATTACTAGGGTTTTGAGAAAAATTGGAGTTGTCATCACGTCCTTCCGGTTGGGGTTTCTTGGGCAAAATAGGCCTATATATTGTTTATATATTTGGTCAATTTTGTAGTAGCGTAGAAGTGTACAACTGTTTTTTTTTTTCCTCTAGTTATTACTATCATTTGGAACTTTAGGAGATTAACTTAGGTTGAAAGATTAAGATTGACTTGCACACATTTCACACGCCAAGCTAAGCAAGCCAAGCGTACGACAATCACAAAAGTCCAAATGTGAGCGGAACTTGAACGTCAGGCCCAAAAAGAGTATCACTGTGTTATTGCATAAAATAGGGCTGCAAATTGAGTCGAGCCTGAACAGGTATTGAAAGAGTTTGAGCCAAGACTGGGCATTACTATATTCGACTTATTTGGTTTGTTGTTCCACTAACTTTGGCTTTTTAGTTTTTTAAGTTGATATATGCGGAGAATAACTTGTTTCGTAAAGCAAGGAAAACAAAAGAAATCAAAAAGCCTCTTAGTGGGATAGGATGCTCTACCTCTAGAGCATCTCCAAGGGAGTCAAATCCCCCATGGAGCACAGGCAATTTTTGCCTCCTCTTGTAATCCAACATATGTCAATTGTGTCCCATTTGTTTCAATTTTGATGCCTCATGCTAACTTCAAGTTTTGTCATTTTTTAATATACAAATATAGGAGTTTAAAACAAATTAAAAGTTTAAAATGGTATAGTACAATATAATTTGACTCTACGATTGGAGATGACTGTTTGTTGATATCAAATTTGAAGGTGCCAAATTGTCACATCAGCCTTTTAAAAAATTGACACCTCCAAAATTGAAGCAAAGGTTGGATTTGCACCAAATATATCGCGATTTTGCTTCCTCACATAGAAGGTATGCCTCCAAATGAATCGAGCTATTTGTAAAATCTTGGGACTTGGCTCATTGTAGTCTCAGCTCGGTATGTCTATAAATGAGTTGAGCTTGAATTCGAATTCCAAAACAAACTGAGACGGTTGAGTTTATTTACTAAACAAGTTGAGCTCGAACACAATGATACCAAACGAGCCGACCTGACTTAGGGGTAGGCAAAATCTTGAACCCTGTGAAGCTCCATGTGTTTGGAACTTGTGGAAAGGAATGAAAAGTGAGAGATAATAAAATGAGAGGAAAATTTTACTATTCACAATACTTTTTTCTTTTTATTTTCTCTCTTATGTCTCTACAAACCAAATGAAAGGAGGAAATTTTTTTAATTTTCCTTTCTTCTCCTTCACTTTCCTAAGTTCCAAACACATGCTTGGTTGGTTCGTTTGCAGTTAACGTTCGGATAACGGCTTATTCATCACAGCACAAACGCACCAACACAAACGCACCACCTTTTGAAATCCCCTAGGCTCGCCGGGAAAGGTGAGTGGATTGAAGAGCCAAATGGAAGGCGGCGGCGTAGTGGTGGAGCTCCCGCTGGGTGAAGCGGCGGCGACTTTCGACCTGGAAAAGGCAGTGTGCAGCCACGGTCTGTTCATGATGGCCCCCAATTACTGGGACCCTCTCTCCAAAACCCTACAACGCCCACTCCGCCTCGATTCCGATGATGAATCCGGTAATGGCGGCGCCTGTGGTTCCGTTATTGCTCGAATTTCTCAACCCTCTGACTCTGCTCACTCTCTCCTCGTCTGTGTATTCGGCGCCGATTCTCTCTCTCCTCAACAAGAACGAACGTTGATGGTATTGCGCAACCTCTCTCTCTCTATATATATATACATGTATGAATAGGTTTGTAAGGTTTTTTTTTTGTTTTTTGGTGTGGATTGGTAGGGTCAAGTGAGGCGAATGCTGAGATTATCGGAGGCGGAAGAGGCGTGTGTGAAGGAGTTTCAGGAGATGCATAGAGAAGCGAAGGAGAGGGGTTTTGGGAGAGTGTTTAGGTCGCCCACGTTGTTCGAAGATATGGTCAAGTGCATGCTTCTCTGCAATTGCCAGTTCGTTCCTCTCTCTCTCTCTCTCTCTCTCTCTCTCTCTCTCTCTCTCTCTCTCTCTCTCACACACACACACACACACACACACACACACACACACGCGCATGCTTTTTAAAAGGAGCTTCGATGTATCAGTTTCATGAAAGAACTCTAAATGGGTGCAGTAATTGGAATTAGCAATTGTTCTGTTCGTTAATGCAAGCATACTGTTCGTGTTCAAAGGAGTGAAAGGACTAATTAGCGATTAATGTACTTATATACAGTTGCTTCGTCTCGCACAGCAATTTAGCATTTCCTAATTAAGAGTGGTAAACCAGGGCAAGTAATTTCCGGGATTTTGGACTGTTTTGTTCAGGTTGCATATTGTTGCGTGTCCAATGGGCTCTTGTTTGAATCAAAGCCCACTTGTTCTCTGTTGGATCCCCAAGTCTAGCTTTGTGGGTAGGCCTCTAGTTCCCTTTCTTGCCATTGACGTGCGGCTGTGCACCACCTAACGCCTAGTAGACTCCTAGACCGACTTTAGAACGCTGTTTTTTGGTAATTTGTTGTTTAAGCCAATGGCTTTTATGTGGAACTGCAGACTTCTGAAAGTAAGGAGAAAAAATTATTGGAACTTAGGGCCCCCGTTGGTTTGCTTGGTTTGAGCATCGGTTTGGACTATAAATCAAGGGGATCACATGTCGTATGTTTCTTTGTAGCTTTTGTAGTGAGGAGCACATGTCCGACGAGTCGGAAATTGCAAAAAAAATCATAGGATATATCATACCTTGGGGGATATTACTAAATTTGTCGTTATTAGTCTGATTGGAGGACATATCTTATGAGTTGTGGGGTTCGTTTCACTTCACTAATAGTCCAGTCACCAAGATAGGCCCTTAATGTGTGCTTGCTCTCTGTAGGTGGCCCAGGACACTGAGCATGGCCAGAGCACTTTGTGAGCTTCAGTTAGAACTGCGGTGTTCCCCATTCAGTGTACCAGTTGCCAAAGTTGGTAATGGCACAGAACCAATGGCTGAGACTGAGCATTTTGTTCCAAAGACACCAGCAGGAAAAGAATCAAAGACGAAGAAAGTAGGGGTGAAAAGATATTCCACAGTTTCAGGTAGCAGATTTTTGGAAACAACATTACAAATTGAAGCGGAAGATGTCGTGAGGATGGTTTCTGTTGAAACATCAGACTGCTTGCAAAGAATCAAGGAACTATGTCCAAGCATTTCTTCAAATGGGGAAGAGTTCCATAAGTGTTGCAACTCCCATCAGTGTTCAACTGGAATTAGTAAAGTTCAGTCAAATGAAGTTTGTGGAGAACTTTCCTGTGACAATAGGATCGGAAATTTTCCAAGCCCAAGAGAACTAGCTAGCCTTGATGAAAAGTTTCTGGCAAAGCGCTGCAATCTTGGGTATAGAGCGATTCGCATATTGAAACTTGCTCAGAGTATCGTTGAAGGCAAAATCCAACTTAGGGAACTTGAAGAAGCTTGTAGTGAACCAAGCTTATCAAACTACAGCAAGCTTGCTGATCAAGTGAAAGAAATCTATGGATTTGGCGCCTTTACATGTGCCAATGTACTCATGTGCATGGGATTTTACCACGTGATTCCAACTGATTCTGAAACTGTTAGGCACTTAAAACAGGTCCTCTGTTTAGTTTTGTTGTTCTCTTGCATTCTTACGCTCTGGGATTTGTGTTTGATCCTCTTAAATGTGTCTTAGTGCAGGTTCATGCGCAAAAATCCACTATTAAAACAGTTCAAAGAGATGTTGAAGCAGTGTATGGAAAGTATGCACCATTCCAGTTCTTGGCATATTGGTATGGTATACAAGAAGTCGTACTTCCAGTTTTTCCCCTTATTTTCTCCAGCACTTTTTTGGGTTAAATGAACGTTTTTTGTTTTGTTTTTGGTGTTTCCTGTTGATCAGGTCAGAAGTGTGGCAATTCTATGAGGAATGGTTTGGAAAGCTGAGTGAAATGCCTCACTCTGATTATAAACTTATTACAGCTGCTAATATGAGGCCCAAGAGGGACAAAAGTAAGAGGATTAAGAAATCCCAAAAGAAGCAGCGAATTAAGGACTGACTTTCTGAGATACTGTAATGAAGAAAGTATCTTATTCAAAAGAGAAAAGGTGAGACGAATCCTTTTGCTGCATGCTGTTTTTTGTACAATTATATATGCAAACAGTTGCTGCTGTGGTGGTTTCGACATGGCGTTCAACGCTTGGAACATCATTCCGTACTAATTTAATGAAATATTTGGTCTTATATTTCACTTTTCAAAAGTTGGGAACACTGGACTGGCAAAATGTGGATACTGATTTGGGTGAAAAATTATATGCTGCCCTTGTGCTGTATTTTTATCAAGGGTTTGTGGAGGAATTTGTAAATGAAAAAGTGTGGTTTTTGGTTTATTCGAAGACATTGTCTCAAAAGGCTGCCTTTGGGCAATGTTTGCTATTATGTTAAAATGCCGGTAGAAGGGCGTCAGTGAGCTCTCTACTTGAGCCCCCACTAATGGACAGGGAAATTGGTCTGCTTGAGTATCGGATCGGCGATCTAGAGTCTAGATTGTATCACTTCAGAAGTTGAATATTGATAGGTGAGTGGACCCACTAAAAGAGAACGGGCTATCATTGAGTTCCTATTGATAGAGGGGGCTCTTATGGAAGTCGACCACAGAGGACACCCTTACCTTGAAAGTCGGCTTTTAACGGTTTGAAAGTGGTTTTAAAGGGTGAGTCATATCTCCAAGTGAAGTGGTCACCTAGTGATAGACATCATGACTCCCATGCAGACTGGTGTTGAAATCTCACTGAACAATATTGAGTTTCACCGAGAAAAAAGAAAAAAGGGACAGTACTACGAAGCATTTTATCAAACCAATCTAGTATGAACTAAATTCTTGATGCCATGTAGAGATACCTTCATTTTATTCAAAATTCAATAAATTCTACTGTAAATCTTAGAAATATGAACAGTGTGCATCCTATTAAATCAAGCTTTTATTTTCATGTAGATCAGTTGGAAAAAACGGATTGAAGAAGATTGCAATAGTAGAGGAAGTGACAGTGACAGTCGTCTTCGGGACATCCGATAAAATTGGAACGAGATAGTGGTAGTCAATGGCAATGATATTGAAAATAATTATGCTCCATCACTAAGAACTATAGAAATCAAACAACAACAAAAAAGAACTATAGAAACCAAATTATATTTTATCCCCATTTTTTTTATAACATATTAACTACTACTCCCTCCAACCCTTTTTAAATGACCCATTTAGGAAACGCGTATTTTTGTGGATGTTGAAATATGTACTTCTGTATAACGTTTGTAATTTCTTTTTTTGCACGAAATTAAAGTACTCAATGAACACTTTAATTTGGTATAAAACAAATTAAAAAATTATATAAAGAAATATTATATTTTCTAGAGGTTTGAAATTGCACGTATTCTTATAGTGATCATTTAAAAAGGAACGGTCGGGGTGGATTATTGAAATAATATCTCGAGCCCTGTTCTGGGGTCCCAAGTGAGATTTTTAGTTGTTGCTTTCTGTAATTGGCATTCAGTTTTTTGTATTCTCTCTTCTTGTATCCATGTCAATAATGAAGATCACACATTTGGGTTGAGTTAGATTCACACAATGTTGATGGGGTTTCATTATCCGATACATGTTGATTTTTTTTGTCAAAAGTTGAGAGATAGTATTCATCAAAGATTCCCATGGGGAAAGGTTGGGAGTCCACAGATCGGACACTCCAACGAAAACAGGTCATAGAAATACAACGAGAAAGCATATGACCAA
>JAXBDA010006225.1:0-21472 GCA_036023075.1 Gaultheria prostrata | reverse complement strand
TTAAATAGTGAGGGGGAAAGGGGATAAGGGGGCATTATTCGGGGAGGGGTATAAAATTATCCGGGCACAAATTTGCTCCCAAACCATGCACTATTTTGTGGGACCGGGATAAAAAGAGGGGGTATAACTTATACCCTAACCCGTAGCCAATCAAGGCCTTACTATTTAATCCCTCTCAAACTAATACCTCATCCAAACAGGCCGGTAATGGCTTGGCTCCGCCCCTGCTTGGACCCGTGAGAATGTAAACATTGCAACTTGTTAAATTTTAGTTTATCAATGCTGATAATGAAGTTGCAACTTGCCAAGGAAATATCTTCTGCAAATGCATGTGAAATTTTGGTTTTGGTCCCCTTACCTAATAAAAACCTCAGATGGCGACCCCATCAACTTGCGATGTAAATAGGGGTTACCAAGTTTTCATATTGATCGGTTCAGAAAAAAAATGTTTCATGTTGATAGGACAACCCTTGAAGCAAGATTATGCTCAACAGGCGTGCGACTTCCTACCAAGACTCCCTTGTAGCTTGTAGGTATGCCAAACTCCCAACAACTCTAAAGCAACCTGTTTAGCATTGTGATTCAATCCAACAAGCAGCAAGCAACAATATAGTTAACGAAACTAACGACAGTGAAGCAATTCAAGGAAGCAAATTTCATTGATTAGTAGAAAACCAGTTTACAAAGTAGACGAAAACTAGAAAAACAAGCTCTATATTCGACACGAACTGATGGGAAGGGGCACGACTAGCTCAGAGATCATCAAAGATAGGAGATTGATTACGCACGTTGATATCATTGAATGAACCAGGCATGCCAAAAAAAAATTGCCAAATCCGCAAAACATACGAGGCAACTGTTCCAAGTATGATGGTGGGATTGTCGCAGTGTCCAATGTAGAAGCCATGATAAACAGTTGAAAATTTCTCCCACCGCCAATGCATACAATCTAAGCTGCCTAGCATTCCAAGAAATCCACGTTGGTTTCCCCCATGTAAGAGCCTTGCAACATCTGCTTCATTTGGGATCTCAGGTACTCTACTTTGAAAATGTGGACAACCCCTTTACATAGTTTCTTGGAAGACTTTATTGCCATACTTTTTGCGATTTTGACATATTCATCGACGCAATTAGCAGGCATTCCACATGCAAGCATCTTCATTGCTGCAGTCATCTTTTGAATACCACTAAGACTTGGAACTCCCATAGCATCATTCTTTTGGACGAAAGAATCGTCGTGTTGTTGGAGCAAACTCAAGATTCTTTCAAACAAAGGTTGTGTCATTTGAAACTGTTGGCGAAACAATTTTTCGTCATAAAGGGGATTCTCATAAAAATAAATAGCATTGATTCAATTGTTGGTGGCAACTTTATCACGTGGATCAAAGCTCGACCACTTGTAGAATCAACGTGCCCCTTTGCTAGTTACGCCTTCGTCGCATTTTTTTGTACTGCCTCGCCATTATAATTTGCGCCATTGTAGTATCCTCATTATCAGAGGAATCGTCAAAATCTCCCCACAATACCATTTAGCTCAAGTTGCTCATGATAATAGTTTGGAAAGAAGTTAGCAGTGAGAATATATACAAAATATGATGAGCAAAATTGGTAGTGGTGATGTTAGTTGAGAATAAGGGTTGAAAAAGGGAGAAATTTTTGGGTGCCCATTGGGTACCACTTGGCATGCACAGGTGGTGCCCATAAACCAATCAGAGGAAGACAGCTCCTCTTCAGCGCAGTTTCTGTCAGTGTATGTCCACGTCGGCAAATATCTCTTAGAAAATAACGGAGGCCAAAGGTGGTTTAATTTCTCTCTCCTCTCTCATGTGCCCCACTTCCCCAAGAGCAGACTTTTTCTGTCTTCCTTCTCTGTACTCCATAATTTCTCTCTTTCTCTCTCTCTCGTCCTCTCTTCTAAGACACACTTCTCTTCTCTCGCCTAAAAACTTTGAGAGTTTGAGAGACCTCTACCAAAGTGATATTGATGATTATTCTGGACCGAGTCAGGTATATGATGAAAAATTGTGAGCTGCTTGACGAAAATCAAAGCTTGGTTCAGATATGAAATTGCTACAAGAAATCAAAGTCCAATATGTACGATTGGAGTGTAGATGTTTAAGGATATGGAAAATTTGGAGAACAGATTCTGATAATTCTCTGTGATAAACTAACTTTTTTTTTTGGATCCTCCTATGTTTCCTTACGTTTTTCTTTTTTGGATCATCCTATATTTCCTTACGTTTTTTATATTTGGAGAACAAATTCTGAAAATTTGGATCCTCCTATATTTCCTTACGTTTTTTTTTTCTCTAAAGAAGTCTTTGTTCTTGAGTGTAAAATGTTAACCCTCAAGTAATTCAATGCGAAGAAAAATTTTGTGCTATTGCAGTTGATTTTTTTTCTGAGTTTGGTAATGTAAGTTACAGATGATTTGAATGTTCAAAATATTCGTGCAAAGGAATTAATTGGGTCGTATAATATCTCCTAATTTTTTCCATAGAAAAAACTCTAGTAATCTTGTCTTTGCTGGGGTCATAATGAATGCACTCCACCATGACCCATTTTCCTAGAAATCAAGATAAAATTAGACGCATTGCACAGAGAGATCTGCACGACTGGGAGAACTGGATTTGTCATGAACCTTACAAGTGAAATCAAGTCTCTGTTTTTTAACTCTGTTTTTCGGTTAAAAAACAGAGCAATGTGATTCAAAATTTGGTAATCTTGTCTATACTTGAATCTTAGTGAATGCACTCCCTGTGACGCCCTTTCTTAGAACTCATGATAATATTGGACGTATTGCAGCTGGAAATCTTGCACGATTAGAACTGGATTTGCAACGTACAAGAAGTCTCTATTTTTTTATTCAAAAACAGAGCAAAGTGATTCAAAGTTCAAACAATGTTTCCTTTAACACCATTCACTTTTTTTATTTTATTTTCATTCTCGGTTCCATGATGGAAGAAAAAAGCTTCAGATGTCCATGCTAACAAATCCATTCCCAATAATAAAGAAATTGTGTTCGACAAAAATATTCGCTCCGCTAGTGTCTGGCGATGGAATGATGCATGATTCCAATAACCGCCCTGGTTCAACTCCCTCCCACCGAACTTTCTCATGTGCCGTTGATAAACCCAGAGAGAGAGAGAGAGAGAGAGAGAGAGAGAGAGAGAGAGAGAGAAGTCGAAGAGGGTTATCAACTTATCATCCGAAAACCATGCTTGAATGTCAGTAAAATCGTCGATTGTCATGGTTGGACGCGGAACATCATAACTTCTCCGCGAACTGGAGATTGAATTTCATCGTACTCTTCTTTACCCTCCAAGCTTCAACAATGCTTATGTAGTTATGTGTTCAAATTGATTTCAATTTGAAAATAAAAGGTATGTATATTAAGAAACCAACTAATGGAGCGAATTGAACTATTGAACTAGAGGCGGACGATTTGATTTTCGTGAAATTCAAACTCAATTTGAGTCCACAGCAGAGAGAGAGAGAGAGAGAGGTTACCGAGTACAGTCAAAAGCATAACTGCCGTTTGTCTCCGTTAATCTAACATGCCTCATATTTTAACGTGGCAAGCTTCTGACAGAGATCTTTGTTGTCAAGGTTTTATTGGATATGGGGTACCACGTATGCATGCCAAGTGGTACCCTATGGGCACCCAAAATTTTCTCTGAAAAAGGAGTTAAGAATGAGGGTTGAAAGGGGGTTAATAAGGTAGATATTCCTTTCCTCCCAAAATGTTTGTCCAGACCGCAAAATGAAAGGTTAAAAATAGGAAATTGATATTGACACTCCCCAAATTATTAATGACACTTCAAGAGGGGATTACTAATTTCAATCTAAGTGGGGAAATTGATATGGACTTGATAATGACAATCCCTTTTTGGAGTGTCATTAACAATTTGGGGAGTGCTAATATCAATTCCCTAAAATAAACATATTTTTGGCAAAATTTGAAAATAAAATGTTTAAAAATAATATTTTTTTAAAGTCTATTTTTGTGGTCCGGACAAATATTTTGGCACGGAAATAGTAGTTGAATTTGGATTGAGAAAGTAGAAAAAATGAGGTGAAAGAAAAGTTAGTTAATATACTAGTATTTGAAACTCTTTTATGTTCATTTGGGTTACCAAAACCCGGTTTTCACTTTTTTCCTGTGAAACCCAAATGTCAAGTCCTCCATTTTCTCTCTCATCTATATTTCTAAAAATACTATTCTACTGAATATCTTGTGCAAGATGGGTCCGTGGCCCGTGGGACCCACAAAAATAATCAAAACCGCTCATTAGTTCTATAATTATTCTTTGAATCATCCAAAAAAAATCAGGTCAATCGTATAACTTTAATTACTTGATCCAATTGTCTAACTTTATTTCAAACTTCTATCAGAATTCAGGATCCTAAATTGTGAATGGATAATTAGAAGATGGATCAACCACTTACAATTTTTTGAATGAGCTAATTTTTTAGGAGTATTTCAAAAAATTATTTTTAAAATTAATGAACGGTAAATTATTTATACGGGTCTTCAAAATGGGTTTCCATTTCGTACATGATGCGTGTTAGAGTAGTATTTTTAGAAATATAAATGGGAGAGAAAATGAAGTACTTGACGTTTGGGGGCCACAAGGAAAAAGTGAAAACTGGGTTCAACCGAATACAATTTTTAACCACTTTTTAACAATTTTTTGTTGCTAAAATGAGATTAAAAAAAACAGATGCCCCTCACGTGGACTAAAAATTTGTTCACCCACAAAACTCTCACCCTGATTGGTTGAAATGGTATGGGGTCCACAGAATCAATACACTTTTTGGTAAGTATGACATCACTTTGTGGTGGGATCCACACCATTTTTGGTGGACCTCACACCATTTCAACCAATCAGGGTGAGAGTTTTGTTCACCCTATTTTGGTGAGGGTGAACAATTTTTTTTTCCCTCACGTGCCGAAGTCCACTCTCATCAATTGCCCGCCTTCCTCTCCCTCTCTCTCCACTTTCAAATTCAAAACCACACTCCCTCCCTCCCCTGCCTGCGTTTCCGCTTTCAGACACCTCTCTCTCTCCCAAAATGTTGCAAGAAAACACTTTCTGAAATCACACACTCTAGAGAGAGAAACATCTGCTGATCTGATACAATGGAATCCAAAAAACACCACCACCAATCCCCCACCCCACCTCCTCCACCTCCTCCTTCCTCTTCTTCCCTCTTCAAAGACATTTCCAATTTCAAAACCCCCAAACCTTCTTCCTCCAAAAACCCTAACAATTTCCACTCCCCCTTCACCCCATTCTTCTCCGCTTCTAAACAAACCCCTCTCTCCTCCTCCTCCACCGCCCGACCCCACCGCCCTTCCTCCGCTCGCTCCAAAATCTCCAGGCGACTCAAAGCCTTCGAGCTCGAACAGTCCAAATCGTCCCGAAAAGCCCAAATCGACAAAGAGAAATCCCTTAAATCACTTGCGAAATCGCTCACCGTATGGCTGAATTTCCTGCTCCAGAACCCCGCCTCGTGCGGCTGCGACCTGTCGAAAATGACCGGGGAAAATGTGAATTCGAAGGGATTGGAAGGGAGGAGGGGTTTAGGGCATGGGAAGAGAGAGAGTTGTTCTGGTACTGGGGTTGTTGGGGTGGACAGGACATGGCGGTGCCCTAAACGGATGAGGGGATCGGCTTGGTGTGGTGGGGAAAAAGAAGATGGCTCGATTTCGAATTCGAAGTTTTTGGCATTGCAATCTTCGTTGCAGGATGTGTGTAGTTTTGATGATTTGCATCAGAGGATGAAGCTTTACTTGAGCTTGGGTAGTTGTAAAGAAATTTTTGGTGTGATGACTCAAGTAACAAAGGTACGTTTTTGGATTTATGATTCGCATTTTTCTTCTGGATTTCATTTTAGTAGTTTTTTACTTTTGTATTCTGAGGGTCTCATATGCATGCTATGTTAGTTAGGTATGATTAAGTTTTCATGATCCGTTTTTGCTCATTTATGTTCTGAACCGAGTAATCTTTAGTCAATTTATGCTCTATTAGGTTGGCAGTTTGCAGAATTGTGTTTTGCTTATCTATCAATCTCGTTCTTCTAGTGCGAGCTATGCTTTATTTTGTTGTCAGATGATTGTGTTTCTGGATGTCTTTATTTATCAACATTTAGGCATTATTTCGTGTAATGGTTCTCGTTAATTATCTTTTTTGCCATAATTGTTTGAAAGTCATCACAGGATAGTGGTTCGAAATGGTTGATTGTATTTACTTTTGTCTTGCCTGTCAGAATATAGATGAAGGAAGACTGAAAATGAAAGCACACTGTCCTATTGTAACTGATGTTGGAATGAAGGAAAAGGCATCAAGAATCCTTATGTCTTACAACCCAATCTGGCTCCGGATTGGATTGTATATTATTTTCGGTGGTGATTCTTTGTTGCCAAATGGAGATGTGAATTCTGAAAATGAAATTGCATTCTTGAAGATGGTGATTGAGAAGCAGTTTTTCTCTCATGCTGGTCTAGCTAAAGTTTACGCTTATAACAAGTTAGTTGAAGGTTTGTATAGACCGGGATACTTTGAAGTATTGGGCAATGTTATCTTGAAGAGGTTTCTGTTGCTTGCTCTTATACTTGATAGAGCTAAAACTCAGAGCTGTCTTCCTATCAAGTACGGCATTGATGCATTGGATGGTGGTTCTCCACTTCTGTTCACTTTGCAATCCAACAATAAATCAAGTCCTCAAGTTATCTGCGGTACAGAAGATGATTATTCGTCTTATCCTTTTTTTTGGATCTTGAGAGGTCCAGTACACACCTAAGATGTCACCACCTCATATGGAAACCAAATTATTGGTCTAGATGGAGCCAGAAAAATCACTTTAATAAGATTCCAAAAAGGAGAGGGAAATTGGAATTGTATGTGACTTCACCTCGGTCATTGATATGCTTTTCATATGAGGTGGCAACATCTCAGGTGTGCAATGAACCTTTCCATTAGTGGCCTTAATCCCTTTTGTGGTATGTTTACATTCTTGCTTTATTAGACGTGGCTTGATGTTTTCTCTCTTGGTTCAAATTAGATTTCTTATCATCAGATGTGATGCATGGAGAAGGTAACCTCCTTGCTCATCTAGTGATTGTGGGGTACAAAGTATCCCACCAACAGGTAAGCAGCTCAATCTGTGATGTTTTTATAACATTCACAAGTGCATTTTTATGTTTATGTACTTCCGATTACATGATTTTCGCCTCTATGCATGAAATGAGGCATTAACTCAAATTAGAATCTTCAGATTGATTTGCTTAATCAATGTTGGTATGGCCCAGAGTCCTCTCAATGAGTATGACTTCAGTGTCTCAGAGTTGTTTGATGATCTCCGAGATGGCGTGCGGCTTTGTAGAGCTGTTCAACTCTTGCAACATGACACTTCCATTCTGACGGTTAGCTTATTCATGTAAAGCTGTATGTTTCTATTCTTCTTAGCTGGTTATTAACCATTTACCTTGTTGCTTTCTCAGAAAATTGTGGTCCCATCAGATACCCATAAGAAGAATGTGGCAAATTGTGGTACCGCCATGCAACATCTGAAGCAAGCTGGTGTGCCATTGTTTGATGAAGACGGGTCAGCTATTGGAGGAGAGGACATTGTTAGTGGAGATAAGGAACTTACACTTTCCTTGCTTTGGAACATCTTCATTCACTTGCAGGTACATTCGTATTCTTTTCCCACTTCATATTCAAGGTTCCTCGAATTATGTTGCAGTTCCTCTAAAATGAATCCTGAATGGAATTGTTGTTTGGCATTCTGAATCAGGAAATTTGGTTGGGTTATATGCCTTTCTATGTAGGGTGCACAAAGTTACAATTACCATCATTAGCTTACATGGTTTTGTATATATGTGGTTAGAAATATCTTTCTAGCTCCAGGATTTGTAGTTGATATATTCAGGAGTAATAAAGTAGGATAGCTAATGCCTGTAACTTTTTACCAACCCTGTCACTTTTAACCTGCAGCTGCCACTTCTAATCAACAAGACGCTTTTATTGGAGGAAATTTCGAGAATCCGAGGAGTTAACATGGTATGTTTCAAATTGGATGAATGTTTTATTTCCAATTAAGGAGGCACTTAGGGGATGTACTTCCAATCTTGGAAGCTCAGCCTGCATCTTAACATAAAGAAACGATGCTGTTTAGTAATCCCTTATATTGTTTTACCCTGTTGGTTCGTTGAACTCAAATTTTTGAAATTCTACAGGAAAACTTAAATAATTCCACTCTTTTGGACATGCTTCTGAACTGGATCCAGGTATTAAGCTATTGTTATCTTCATTTATTATGTTTGTCAACATTTTTAATGCTATTATGATTCCTTCAATTTGCCTATATTTATATAGAATGGATTGTATACACAAATGGATGGTCATTTCATTCTTGTTACTTCAAGAATTAAGTTACTACTTGTTTTCTTCTTTTTCAAAAACCACATCCTCCATTCTGAAAGGCCACCCTCCCTTAAGTGCAATTCATGTTTCTTTGGTAACTATTAAAGAGTTTGAGAGGCCATCTTCCGTTCTTTCTGAAATAATTGTTGCCTCTTCTTTTTCTTCCACTCATTGTCAAAATAGGAAGTAACATCTTATAAGAAAGGGTTACGGGGGGGGTGAACTGAATGGAAACTTTTGGCTAGTATGGATATGTCAGTGCATGCAGGTGCCATGAATGTGTCTTGTAACTGAAAAGAGATGATGCTGGGGAGGTGCAGAGGCCTAAATGCCGAAGCACAGAGAACTATTGAACCTTACTTCTGTGTTTCCAACCAGAACGCACTTTTGCTATACTGACAGCAGTGAATGTGTCCGAATTCTCTCTTTTGCTATATTTATATACGTAGCTATGTTCGTTCTGAAATCTATATGCTCACACGCACGTGCACTCGCACATGTGGGTGTGTGTGTGACTATTTCCTTTAAATGTACTTGTGCTAGGTCTCCTGTCACTTTTTTCATCGTACCTGTCCTGGGCTTGTTGCAAGTGCAAGATTACCACCACATCAACTCTCCTTAAATGTAGTGCTTACCTTAACCCACCCTTCGATTTAGGAATCCTGCTTTACCCAAGAGAGCCTTTCGTAAGAGTTGAAATCCAAATCCCTGACCTCCAATCCATTGCGCATCTATTTATAACCACACAGGGTTAACAGATAGTTCATAGTTTCTGTTATTTGAGATTGTATGATCTTGTAATATCCATTTCTAACTCCAAGAGACTACTTCCGTAACTGTGTTTGCAGGCGATATGTGAAAGTTACAATTTCAGGGTTGATGGTTTTGCTTCACTCGTTGATGGAAAAGCCATGTGGTGCTTGCTTGATTATTACTTCCGGAAGGAACTTGATTGTTCATGTTCTCCTATGGTGTTCACTATATTCCTCGTGATCATTAAATCTCCTATTGTTTTCACTTTTGTCATTTCATTTTTATTTTGTTCTTGCTTGCAGGATGTTGGGGAAACAATTGGGGGGACGTCAATCATGTCACTTAGTGATTATACAGATGCAGTTCACAACTTCATACTATCACAAAAACTGACAACATTGTTGGGAAATTTTCCAGAGGTATAAAATATGCTGATTGCTGTATATGTGGGAATGGACCACTAAAGAAGAAAACACTCATCAGGAAATATAGCCTATAAATTCTAAAATTCAGTGGTTATTACCACCAGGTACACCTGTGGCAATACGATGTTGTAAAATATGATTAACATTAAATATAATTGTTTGAAGGTACAATATTGATGTTTAATGATGCAAAATATGGCATGAATATTTGTATATTAACATATATCCCATCTCTGCATGTTTATGTACCGAAGACAACTAGACATAACTGAAAAACCTCTGTGCATAATTTCCTCCCGGTTTTGTGTCATTGTATAGTTCCAACCTCTGTATCTATTCTGAGGGTTATTCATTAAAAGCGAAATGCATGTCGTGACAATGTATCTTGTGGAAGTATTTCTCAATTGGCATAACTTGCTATAAACTGTTGTGATCACATTCCACTAAAAGTTGGCTAATTGTCTAATAGAGACATGATTCTTGCGTAGAAGTTCAACAAGTTTGGCAAACAGGTCTTCTGCTGATTAAATATCAGGAGTTAACTTGAATTTGTATTTAGAAATGCTGATATCCATATGAAACTTCAATGGCTCTCTTTTTCCTATAGCCACCAAGTAGTATATAGTTCGTTTGATGCAGCTTGCTTATGGGTCGTTGTAATCTATTACATTACCTCTCACAGGTTCTTCAAGTTAGTGACATACTTGAACACAAAGGTGCATGCAACAGTCAGAGCGTGGTTATTCTGTTGGTTTTTCTTTCATTCCAGCTAATTATTCGGAAAAACACGGTAAGTTTGGAAGTCATGTCAAGTTATCCAAAGCCTGTTATCTCCAGACTTGAGAAATACAGCTGAAACACATTTGACCTGTTACCAGGACCAGCTAAATTTTCATAAACTCTTGGGCTTTAGTTGTCAAAGTCCAGAGAAGAGACGTTTAAGTATGGAACGATGCTTTGTGAATTCTGAAGCAGTACTAAACCAAGAAGACAGACATGGGAGCACCACTAAAGGTTCCATTTTTATTCCATGAGAGTTTGGTTCTTAATTTTTTAGAGGTCCTTTAGTGAATATTGTCCACTTTATAACATGTTGCCTATGCAACTGATTATCTATAAGTTGTGCTGTCAAAAAATGAGAAGATATGGGCCTAAATACGATCTAAATAATGAGAAGCAGATAGGAAAGTCTGTTCACTTATCCCCTATTATGCTTTATTTTATGCAGATCGAATTAGAAATTTTAAAGCCATTATGGCTTGGTGGCAAGACATGGCTCTGGAGAACAAAAGATTTGATAAGCAACCAGGTACTCGTTTGGAGTTCTTATCAACTAGCATGAGAAGCAGTAAAGTGCAAAGAGGTAATTCAAGAAACTTTTCTAAATCCTTTTGTCTTTTGCTTTGGTTTATGAAAGGAATTTTGGACTGGTGGTGATAATCTTGATGCCTCATTTCATATTGTTTTGAAATCTGTTGATCTTACATTACTTCTGCTCCCAGTGTGATGTATGTCCGAATTTCCATCAAATTGTTGGTTATTAGTGGTTTTGGTCGGGTGAACGAATGATTTCAGATGCAGGATCCCAGAACAAGGAAACACCTTTTCAATTGTTTCAATAACTAGACCCGGATAGGGACCAAACTGTCTCACGACGTTCTGAACCCAGCTCATCTGTTTATCGAATAACTACGTCCTCTAGCTCGAGGTTTAAATTTCTTCACGGCAATACCCTCGTTGACTTCAAATTCCAATTGAAGGAAGAACCGGCGACTTCCCATGAAAAACAGGCGACTTCCCACACCGTTCTTCACTACTCGTACAGGCTTGACGGATCCCTAACAGTCAACATTGGCTCAGAAGAAGTGGGCAAAGAAGTCAAAATCAGCACGTTCAGGTTTTTCTGGTAAAAAAGAGGATTGGATTCCTGATTATTCAGAACTTTGTTGCCGAACAAAGTAACAGCTGCTCCTTTTCTTTTCTGCTTAGACATCTTAAAAAGCTAACCATGAGTCTGAGATACAAAGAATTTAACCTTCTTGTTTATTGGATAACTGAAGGTGTCACAACACAAACTCACAATCATTACCTTGGAACTGAAGAAATCAGGACTTGTTAGTATTTTTTATAGTCAGTTACAGTTATCTGAACCGAATTTTCACTGGGGTTTTCATCAAAGAGTATGTGAACCTGCAGATTCGCATTCTATCGTGCATTGTTTTGCTAACTAAGTAACATGTTTGTCCTGATGAATTGATCCTTATGTGGTGACTCCAGAAAATGCTGCAAAAGTAATTCAGTCTCACTATAGAAGACTAATGAAACACAGAGACTACATGCAGACAAAGAATGCAATTTCTTTATTACAAATTGTGATTCGAGCTTGGCTGGCTGCAAAGACCAAACCAGTCACTACTAGACTCTGTACCAGACAGGATTCATCATGTGGTATTTTCTAACCATCAGTTATGTATTCACTTTTCTGTTGCTATGTTCTAACACAACTTGGTCGTCTTCTTTTTTTCAATCACAGATATGTGGACGACGTCAGAAGTTGTAGATAGATATATCACATACATTGTTGACAGGCATAATTTTGTCAAGTTGAAAAAGTCTGTGAAAATCATTCAGCATGCCACAAGGGCTTGGATTTCTCAAAAACACAACTGTAGAGGCAATTTAGCTCCAGATACGTCTGCTTTTGATGCTGTCAATGCTGCCATTGTTGTTCAGAAGTGCATTCGTGGGTGGAAAGGAAGGTCCATATACTTTCAGAGGGTAACTCAGCTAGAGAAATTGTCAATTGCACGTGAAGAAAATGCAATGAATGAACTTCAAACAAAAGCAGCATCTGCTATCCAGCTTTATTGGAAAAAGTTTCTTGTGCGCAGAAGCCTATGCTGCCAGCACTTAGCTGCAACTAAAATTCAGAGTTGCTACCGGGGTTGGTTTGCAAGAAAGCATTTTGTAAGTCAGAAGCAAGCAGTGGTGAAAATTCAAAGTGTTTTTCGATGTCACAGATCCTTGAGGGATATACAGCGATACAAAATTGCAACAAGATCAGCAATTGTTGTCCAATCTCATGTACGCGGATGGATTGCTCGAAGAGGTGTTCGTCGATTAAAGTTTCTCATTGTTGTCCTTCAAGTAAGTATAATGGTTCTATTTATGACCTTGACAGGTTACTAGCATTTTTATTTTAGAACGTTCTACAGTATCCCAAGCATGTTACGTCTGTGTGTTATGTGTGTGTCAGATTTATCATGCTTCTATTCTGTCATTGTGAACCTCTCTGGTATTCTTAGTCTCTGTGTCACATAAAGAAGACTTTATATGCAATGCTTAAAAAAAGTGTTCGAATGATCTTACAAATAATTGGGTGTGATAAAGTTATTTCTCTGTAACATTTAGTATCCGGAATTTTATTAGCACTTATTCATACTTCTATTAAAGAGGACAATGTGAAGTAAGTTCTCCCTCAAATTATATAGACGTTGTAACATTTGCTGATATATTTTGCTCACAATTATGTTTGGCAACTCAAGTTCTGGTAATTTGTCAAAAGTTATTTTAAGTAGCTAATAGAATGGCCAACTGAAAACAGCGATGTGAGCTTTTCCCTTTTCCTTTTGATAACTCGATGTAGTTTTTTCCCTTACTATCAAATGGTCAGCTACATTCAATTGTGTTTGGATTGTGTTACTGAGTCATATCTTACGTATTTGGGAAGGATTACCTTTCAGTCTTTCAAAATATTACAACTTTCCTAATGGAAAAAATACCGCATTTCAAAAGCGATCATTTGGTTTAAACAATCCAGAGTCATTGCCGTGGTTGGTTTTCAAGAAGGGAAAATTTGGCCAAAAGAGAGGCTGTGATAAAGATCCAAAGTGCTTGTCGATGCTTAAAATGCTGGAAGGTTTACCGTTGTCATAGGCATGCTGCAACAGAAATCCAACGGTTTGTCCGGGGGCAGATTGCTCGAAGGAGGCTATTAGGTATCATTCGCACTGTCAGTTCAGTTTCACAGCCTTTTAGGATTAAAATTTCAGTATTGGGAAGTGAACTCATATTGAAGTTGTGGTGATACAGGAGCTTCTTGCCTCTACAAAGGTGTTTCAAGGGAAGTCACTTTGACTTCAGGAACTTGGTTCCATAGTCGTGAATGGAGTATACCTCTAAGCTCAGTTTTGAAATTGCAAAGGTGGTGGAGGGGTGTTTTAACGCAAAAGTCAAGAATAAAATCAGCATTTGTTATCCAATATCATATACGAGGGTGTATTGCCAGGCGTGAAGCCAAAAGGAAGAGGCATTCTATTACTATAATCCAGGTAAGATATATCTAACTTCGAAATACTGTGGTTTCGTAAATGCTGTTCTAGAATGATTTTGAAGAGGCTGATGTAGGATTAGACTTTCCTTCTTATTGAAAAAGTCCAAGAATGTCTTTAGGTTTATTGCTACAAGTTAAGCCGTTAATCTTCTCTTTTGTTATTCTATTATTTTATGTTTCGTGCTCTGAGAGCAGCCACTTTGTGCATATTGCCAAAGGTTAGGTCTGTCTCCAATCGTCCCCCGCCCATACCCCCAATGATTGGGGACTAGATGGGTTCTGTTATTGTTGTTGTTGTATGTTTTCATGCTCTGATCTGTATTTAAGCTTAGCGTCATACACATGCACCAGAGAGAGAGAGAGAGAGAGAGAGAGAGAGAGAGAGAGAGAGATGCTCCCATGTTTCTCAATTGAGTTTACTGGTTGTCATAGGTGGCTTTAGGATGTTTCATACCCTTATTAGATGTTGGAAAAGGAAATCGTCCCTGGTTCCTTCAATAGTATGTACAAGTAGCGTTGTATAACTTCAAATAGAACCAATTTTTAATAGTACAAAACGTATAAAAGCATTTTTCTTACTTCTAACAATTTTTTGTATTCGTCTTTTCAATTGTTAGGCATACTGGAGAGGTTACCTTGCACGAAAGGATTCAAGGGGGAAGCAGCTACTTGATTTACGCTTGAGAGTGAAAAACACTGCTGCAAATGTAGAAGATAGCATGCGTATTATAAACAGACTTTTGGCTGCACTTTCTGATCTATTGAGCATGAAAAGTGTCAGTGGTGTTCTTCATACGTGTGCAACTTTAGGTGATAGCCTTTTTTCTTCACTTCCAAAGTCATTTACAAACAAGAAAGAAAAAGAAAAAACATCATGCTAAAACTTATTTCTACAGATACGGCTACAAAATATTCACAAAAATGTTGTGAGAAACTTGTGGAAGCTGGGGCTATTGACACTTTAATTAAGCTGATTCGCTCCGTCAGTCGAAGCATACCTGATCAAGAGGTTCTGAAACATGCATTGTCTACTCTAAGAAACCTGGCCCGGTATTCGCATTTGGCTGAGGTGCTGATTGGTAGTCGGGGATCTGTGGAAGCAGTTCTGTGGGAGTTTCTAAGGTTTGTCTGCCAAGTTACTCACCTATAAGTTATGCCTAGTCTGTGAAGTTGCTTACCTATAAGTTATGCTTTGTCTTTTCAATTCCATTAGTTAATGTTTTACATATTTTCTTCAGAAACAAGGAGGAGGGATATTTCACTGCTTCAGAGCTTTTGAAGAAGATATGTTCAAGCCCAAAAGGTGTCGAAGCTGTTCGCAATTCACCAGCTCTGTTAAAGAGGTTGCACAATCTTGTTGAGGATCTCAGAAGGAAGGCAGGCAATGAAAAGAGGTACGATGTTGGGAAAAAGTCTTTGTTTGGTATTGTTTTCGGTTTGTTGGCATTTAGGGTGGGTTTCCACTACTGTATTTTCAGTAGTTTTGGAATATAAGTTGTCAAACCAGTTGATGTATGTGTGGAGAATGACTTGCGAGAATACCGAAAATACCTTAGTAGAAACTCAACCTTAATTTGTCCATTGTCCTTTTCTTGTGCTGGGAAATACCAGCAATGAAAGGTTTAAAAAAACACCTACTGTTCTCATTTTTGTACGAAATATTGGTTATGAATTGCGATTCTTTCCGTTCTCAGAAAAGAGAAATTTTCAGAAAATCTTACTAGAAACAGTTTTCAGAACATTTGTTCTGTGTGCTTTCCAAAAAATGGATAACGTAAATTGGGAAACGAAAACAATACCTACACGCATTTCGACTGTGTTTCTTCAGTTGGAGTGGAACTTTGTCTGATTATGAGATTTGCCACTTGCCTGCAGGAATGCTAGGGGTGTGCTTCCGAAAGAGCAGGTGGAGAGAAGATTAAGTGAAGCTGTAGAGCTTCTAAACTTAATTACAAATTGACTAAAACAATGTCAATCCCCATATTGGCAGATTGTCTAAATTCTTTACAATTAGCTTTCTTATTCGGTTAGATGGTGCTCTTGTGTGTATAGATATGTCCGCAGTCAAACTGAAATTGCAACCATTGAACTATGGTTTAGCTGATACTAACACGGCGGAGACTCGTGTATTTTTTTCATAGTGTGCATGACTTAAGTGATTGTTTGTTTACTTATTTTGCTTATTGTCAATTTATTTCCAGTTTTGTCAAATCTCTCACTCGTGGAAACTTGATTCCCAATATTTAAGTTAAATAGTGAATTCCCTATTTAATTCCACTAATTATTTCCACCATTTAAGCTTAATCTGTCTCTATTTCTTCTTGTTAGTTTAGTTTGAATGACAGTAATCTTGAAGAATAAAAATGATATGCCATATACTTTTACAATTCCTACGTTTTGAACAAGTATGACATTCAATCAAGAATCATATTCCCAAACTAAGAATTTGATCCCTCCCTTTGCCGTAATCTTGAATTCATGACTTCAATCCACGGAAAAGGAAATGTTGACCTCATTAAAATTATGGTAAGTGATTATCCAAATATTGAAATAAAACTGCGCATAATGAATTACTAGATCTTATTAATTAAGTTCCCATTCATACCGAATATTACAGGCATCAAAACATAGAGAACGCACTTAAGAAAGTTGATTTTAAAGGTTTGAGTTCCTTCTCTATCCAAATTGCCCAATTTTTAATTGGTTTTGGTTGTTAATTGTAGAGATTTAACATAAAAGAATCTCCAATAGACGTAACAAATTTCTACTTCAATTCAATTATAGTGCCATGTGACAAATTAAAAGAGTTACTTGCAAAAAGTGTGCTCAAAGGACCCCTCAAATGTTAAATTCTTATTACCTTTTACGTTAAGATTAAGAGACCCACTTAGCCAACGAAATAATGACTCACTAATCATAACAATTTATATTTTAAAGAGTGAGGTAGTTATACCAAAACGGTTAAGCAAGTTTACCACAATTTGTTGAAGTCCATTTTACTGGCATGGCTCTTCCAACATAGTTTTGTTTATATATTGGTTCTAAGGGGACGACCTAAGTCACAATTATGACAACTAGAAGGTGGGCACACACTGTGTATGCACATTTTTAGGATTAGTGGGGATACTGGAGTAGTGGTTACGATAGGTGATTTCACCGTCATTACTATTTTGCCCATAACAATTATTTAATGGCACGTAAAAGTAATCGTAAATACTTGGGTCTTGGAGGGGTTATGGAAATTACTTTTGTGACAATGCTTCAAAAGGGAGATACCAAACTAGTGCTCTCCCCTTTATAGATTATTATTACTAGTCTTAGATCATGTGATTCGCACGACGCCTCGTGTTCAGACTTCAATCCATGCACGGTACAGGGAAACTTCAGTCACATTTACACAAACAATACTGACAGCAAGATGAGATAATCATCTTTCAAAACAAGATATTGACTGCAGGAGTAGTTAAAGGAATGCATCTCTCTATCAAGAACCTATACATAAAAGAACGAAGGTGGCTTGCCACTTTTTCGTGATTTTGGACGAAAATGGCCTCCATATCTTGCTGGGCAGCATTTTTATTCTAGATGTCAGTTTGTGTAGCCTTTGTTGGTTGGCTTTGGGCATGGTTTTCGCATGAAATTGGAATGGAACAAAAAGGGCTCTTCGCTTCTTTTCTACGGAAGAATAAAAGAACAGTACGATGGCTTTGTGCTTTGAAGGTTTGTTGTGTTGCGGCTCCAGAAATTCGACTTTGCCAACCTCCATTACAAGTTGGTTCATGTCCGTCGATCCTTGTTGGCTGCAAATTCCAAGTGTCGCTTCTCACTATCATTGTATGCCCAATCAACTTAACTTTTGTTCCCTACACCAAGGTTTACAACAAACCAATCATGCCCTTCAGTCTTGTGTGGATTCTCTCTGACCCTCTTTTTCTTCTCTTCTTTACTTCCTTTGTTCTCTTCTCTTGTCTCTCTAGCCTTGTGCAGATTTCGTGATCTTCAGCAATGTGCTTCAGATTAGGCGACAGAACATAGCCCCCGATTTTATTAAAGAAGCATTTCACTTATCGGACAAGCCCTGCAGGAGTACAAGCAGAGAGAACAGTGAGTCTGCATCTCACATTCCATAACCAAAGGTCATTACACTTGAGCACACGAAATGAGGGATCACTTCTAAAAATACCAAAGTTACATCTTTTGTTGATGAACTTCAACTACTAATTCATCAACTACTAAAACTTTAAACTCCATAAATGACAGGACGCGTATTTTACACTCTTAGAATCATAACCTAACCATTTCACAGAAATTAGAAGGGAAGGAAATAAACACAAATAAATCGAAAGGTTCCAAAGTAATTAGCGTAAATGATACAATGTCAGAGGACAGGAATTACAACAGAAAAATACCACGAAGCAAAAACACAGCAGATCGATCGATCTCCCCTGTCGTTCAAAACCTGATCAAAGCGTAAACCACCACAGAATCTGAGATATGAAACTATAGATGAAAACAAACCAGATGTCAAAAGAAGATCTTCAGAAAGAATAGGCGATAGAAGAACCCAAACTAACCGAGCAAAGTAAGTGAAATCACACGACTGCTTCTCTCTATCCTTCCCCCCAGCCACCACAACAATTCTTTGATCAGAAGAGGACGCTGCCGAGCTGTTCAAATAGTAAACTTTACATCACCAAATCTAGTCCTTTAAACATCAACATAACAATAAAAAATGGCTATCCTCACAATTCTCAGTAAGCTATGCAGAATACACACGTGGAACCATAACATTGATGCGTAATTTTTTATACCTGCTGAGAAGCACCTTTAATGGGGCAAAGGGCTTTTAGGCACAGAAACAGTCCTTTCAACATCAACACACGACTCTCTACTCAACCCCGTTGCACACTCCACCATTCCAAGACTAACCAAATCCGGAGCTACCGTAAGCATGCACTGCAACGTAAACCCCCTTATACCGAACAACCAAAAACACCATCTTCTTGCTGATAATCTTTTTTTCTGTTAAAGAACCATGAAAGAATTTTATGGTAAAAGGCCAGATCTCCCATTCACCATTATTTCGAGAGAGCTCCAAAACATGAAAGAAGAAAGCATAAAAAAAAATTTACCGCCCATAAGAGAAATAGTATCAAAAGAAATTGAGTTCCAAAAATCAAAAAATCCATAAAAGACTGAAGAAAAATAACCTTACAAGGGATGTATCATATTGACGACAGGTCATTTAAATTGAGGTTGGTGACTCTAGCATCCGGGGCGTTGAGCTTCTTCTTCAAATGTAAATAAAGCAAGAGTAGATCGTACAAACACCTAGACAAGAAACAATTCAGCACCATAAAGAAAACCCATATTCCCCCAAATATAATGAAACAAAAAGCTAAAATCCACACATAGAATCCAAATTTTCCGAAAACAGAGCCTAAAAGTCACTAACCACCATCCAAAGGAGTACCATGAGGTCAACAATGCAAAATCCGGAAAAGAACGAGACATTAATTTACCAACCGAATATGCCTAATACAAAACCAAGGAGCATAGCTTTCTCCAGCAAGAAATTGCACTGTCTTAAGGGGTCACCACTGATTTCTCAAGTTCCTCGGGTAACAAACAAGAACTGTGGGGAAGAAAGAATTTGAATACCTTGAACGACTTCGATTCCACGGTGTTGATTGGCAGTGGCTAGGCAGGTATTAGAAGAGGTTTTGGGCTCCTAAGTTAGAAGGATCCTATATTCCAAGTCCAAAATTCTGTTCCCCCATATCAATAGCCAGACTTGGAAAGGAATAACTAAAAAGCGAGTAAATCATTGAAGACTTAACAAAGATCGGAGCACTTATAACCACAGTGCTGCCGCCACGAAACGGCAATCTGCAAAACAAAACAATTCCAAGATGAGAAACAATTAGAAATAAAACAATTTTTTTTTCAATTTAGAAGCAAATTAACATATATAAAATAAATACATCTCAACATTGAAAGCCAGAAGCAAAAAATTACCGATTGAAAACCAGGTTAAGGAACAATTGATTTCCTTCTTCGGTCAACACCTGAAGCATATAAATCTCAGGCATAAACCATAGAACAGATTTCAGAGGAAAGCTTAAAAAATGAGGAAACTTACCAACCTAATGAAGGAAGAGAAACCACACAGATGCACTTCTGAATCATTCCAATCTGCCTTTTATCCCCAGCCGTAACAGTGCAATGATCAGGAGAGGACGTAATAATACAGTGAACCATCAAAAACGGCAAGCGTTGATTCTTATAAGTGAAGGTTTGTGAGAATAGATGTGAATCTATGGAAATAATAATCATAGACAACAATAATTAGCCCACCAAGAAGTTTAAGCGCATCCAATCTTTGCTGCACAGTGGGATATTCAATTCATTAATTCTCCAAACAATGCAGCAAGTTCTTGTAAAAATCTCATTCCAATCCTTGATCCCATAGCCAATATAACAAGACTTTTTCCAAAATAGGGAGAAAACAAAAATCAAACTGAACGATGAAGATACTACGTCCCCATGCCAACTGTATTAAATTCAAGAAATCTCAAGTGCAGAAACAGAAACATAAGCACATTTGCAAATATCTTAATTATCTTCAATTGCTTCTTTTCTCTATCTCATGGCATCATCATCTGCAGTATCTCTGCTCTTCTATTTGTACTTGTAATTAGAAACAGAAAGACAAAATCCCCATGTTTCCAACACGATCCCCTGTGCAGGCCAAAGCTTAGAAATGCGTAGGAAGGAAACCTTTTAAGACAGTTTCTTGGAGAGAGAGAAAAAAAGCATCAGGAAGCGACCAGTATTGATACAGGCGCTTCTATATTTGCTAAATAAAGGTAGTATAATGTTACAAAAACTTCGAAGGATTCCTCAGATAAATACCTGGAACCGAGGTCGGCAACCTCAATCATATTTGAAACCACTTACCAGCCACCAGTAAGCATGCTTTTTTGTGTCAAAATGATTTCAGTTGAAGACCAGAGCACAATAGGAAGAGATCTCTTTCAAGCAATCACTGACTTAGCAGCAAGAAGTAATTGAAAGTGAAGCAACTCAATTAAGTATAGGTTTTCCAACCGGAAATAACTTCAGATACAAAAGAGGGAAGCACAAATTACATGATATGAAGCGCATAGTACTAATTGCCCTGACAGATTAGGCGATGGAGAATGTTGATGTGATATTCGGTCCGAGCATTTTGCGGATTTCAATGAATATATTAAGTTCGGTGAATATGTTCTTATGTTTAAGGGGATGTAATATAGTAAAAAAAAAGATTAAAAAGAATTAGTCTTTTTATTGAGACTTGTATTGGGGATGGAGAAATAAAGATGGAAAATAAAGAAGGTTTGCTTTCATTTGGTGGCTGTGCAACGTGGATGCACGGGACTTCATCAATTCGTGGAATATGACTAATGTTCATAGCAAGAGTACGTGCCATGTGGTTGGGCTGGTGACTAAGTTTGGTGCATGTGTGTGTGTGGGTGTGTGTGTGT